>JBBPDC010017149.1:0-13049 GCA_037974485.1 Hemigrammopetersius urotaenia | reverse complement strand
CGATCTATTAGCATTGTGTAAACAGCATGAATAAACCATCCCACACTCGCCTCAAACCAGGTCAAGTTGTTAAGCAACTGAAGATAAGCTCATATTATAACATCGACATCAAATGTTTATATGACATTATACAGGCTGTCATCCACGTACAAGATGCAGTGGGTTCCAACTGTCAGACCTGAAGATAAAACAAAAAGTATTAAGAGTCACTAAGAACATTTGTGATGCCTGCTTCTTTTAAAGCAAATCACCAAAAATTGAATTAATTTCTGAAAAAAAGTATATATTTCCAGGATTGTACTTTTCATTCAAACTATGCCGACAAAATAATTTGTACTGAAAAGCAATGTATTATTATAAATTCAAAAATAAAGCAAAAAGAAACATTTTCATGAATGGCTCCTTTACTGTTCTTTATGTATTAAACTGCAGAAGCAAACTTAAGACACCAAACACATCTTGGATGATTGAACAGTATTTAGGGGAGATTGTCAGTTAGATTTTTTGCTGAACTCTCAGTTTAATATAGTAGATGGTTAATAAGCACTGGGGTTTAGTTTGGCTCATGTTATTATTGTACTCTAGTATTGAGGAGAGTTTGCCATTTCTTTTCCTAATCGTTCTTCTGTTTGTGTGTTTATCCAATCAGAGCTCAGGCCAAACTTCATCTTGGCATCCGAGAGCGACCCGGCCGATCAGGAAGATGATGATGATGACGACACAGCCCCTCATTGAGGTCCCGCCCACAAAACCAGAGCCCCGCCCATCATGAACCATGATGATACGGTGGCTACATCTGGAGTTCCACCGTTTCTCATGAATCTCACACGGCACAGCACACTTTGAGCTTGTATGTGGGCCCATATAAGTTTCTTCTGTTACTCTTATAACATATGTTACTTAGTTAGTAGTTACAGAGTAATTACCAAATAGTAAATTGTAACAATATACCTAAAATCACTACTTCAATAATAAACCTGGAATCAAAGGGTTTACTCAGTTAGAGAACATGCTTTTCACACTTGAGCTGATCTGGTTTTCATTAAAAAGCCTTTGTTGGTAAGTAATATTAATAGAGAGCCAACTACTTTGGGAATGAAGCCAAACTTCACACATTATATCTTCTTTTTATGGTTTAACCTTAACTTTTTTATATTATAACACACTCTGCCATTTCTCTACCCATCATCTCTCAAAAGTACTCTGTGTCAAGAGTCAAGAGTACTGTGTCAATTCTGTGTCAAGTAAAATATTTTATTTATATATATGTATATATATATATATATGAAAAGTCGTGCATTGCCGTGCTAACAATGATAATAATAATAATACATTTTGTTTATTTAAAGGCGCCTGTAAGGATGTGACAGAAAGGAGTCCAGATGCAGAGCAGTGAAATAGAATTTTAATAATAAAGTCCACCAGGCAAAAAGAGAGAACCAAGTCCGTAATCCAAGAGTCAAAATCCAGAAAATCCAATGAGAGTCCGACACGAGAAGAGAGTAGTCACAGGGCAGAAAAAGGGTCACGATCAAAACAGGCATGCAGAATAGAAGGCTTGGTAAACAGGACTAGGCAAGTATACTTCGCACTGCAGCTTTAGTTGTCAGAGAATTTATACATGTCCTGCCCTAGTACTGAGGTGAAGATGATCTTGGCCTGATTGGTTTGTTGTAAACCCCGGAGTCCTGTTCCGGATTGGACTGTTCAGTTGAGTCAGTGTGCCACTCCCCCTCACCTCCTATACCAGACCTTACAGCGCCTTTCTGGCACACAAGGACACCGTACAATAAAACAAGTGCTACAAACCGTAAAGAAAATTCAAATAATAATAATAATAATACTAATGATAATAATAATTACAGACAAGACAAATAAATAAATAAATAAGAATCAGAGCAAGAAAGCACGCTTGAACAGATGGGTTTTCAGTGTGGATTTAAAGTCTAAGAGTGAATTGATGTTTCTGAGGTCGGGTGGTAGTGAGTTCCAGAGCCGGGGAGCAGAGCGGCACATCCTTTTTTCCTACACTGGGGCTGAATCTCAACTAACTTCCTGCTCCCTAAGGAGTGCCCTGTGTAGGTCATAAAATACTGTCCTTTACCCAAGTCGTGCTCAATATGTCTAGCCAATAGTCTTTTGGGATGCAGTTATGTGTACACAGTTCCATACTGGACATAATGTGCTAATTGGGTGTTTAAGCCAGAATTTTATGTCTTATAATGCACAATATTTAGACAGAAGGGATCTATTTGAGATACAGACTGCTTATCTAACTAGAATAATCATTTTTTTGCTTTAGGTTACTAGAGGAGCTGCTGCAGAAGGAGCGGCAGTATCAGTGCACCCTGCAGCAGGTTCTGGAAAAGAAAGATCAGAAAGATTAAAGATGCACTCTGAGCCCTTAGGTAAGAATACAGCATTCACTCACTCGTATACACACCACCCACCAGCTGACAGGCCCACCCATGTAAGCAATGTTGGTGCTATACTGAGTTTTAGTAGCTTACTGAGTTCACACTGAGGATTAGAAACTTGGAGTTCTGGGTTCAAATCCCAGAGTGGGCAGAAGTGTTTTAACATAAACCTTTTTTTGGCCATAAAACCAATATTTGGGTGCCCCTCTCTCTGTGCAAAAGTTTGGGTACACACCAAGTATTGACATCCCTCTTAATATGAAGAAGAATTGGTACCCCTGTCTTTTTGACCATTTTTTAAAAAGTGTAAGGTGACTATTTGTTGTGTGTGAACACACCAAAGCATAAACAGGACAAAATTCTGTCTCTGAATTTAACACATTCACCGAGCGAAGCAGTGGGCAGCCAGGAACACAGCGCCTGGGGAGCAGTGTGTGGGGACAGTACCTTGCTCAACCAGCTAGCTTGACCTTTGCAACCACCTGCACTGCCATAGTAACAGCCTAGCAACACTGCATCAACTGCATAGTAACAATAACAGTGTAATAATGCTTCATATATTTTTCATGGAAATTTAATCTAGTTTAGTAGTAATAAAGCATGAACAATACATAAATTGGTCATCATTATTACTGTATTGGCATTTGCAGAAAACTCCAGTGTCCAGTGTTTTTAGTCTTGTGAACCAGTCTGGTCTTCAGCGTATTTTTATACTTGGGCATATTGTATATTTGGCATTTGCAGCTTGTACCAATATAACCTTGTGGCCTTAGTTGTAATGCTTTATTCTGTCATTTGTTTGTGTTTATGTATTGTAGATGTTGCCACTCCCTCTGTGAGTACCCAGAGTTCATTAGGAGGAGAGGCCAACCCCGAGCAGCTCAAATGACTCAGGTTACATGGAGCGGATGCTGACTATATAGAGAGGGTACCGGCATTTTTTCCTTAAATTGCTCTATTCATCTACTATGTGCAGTTTCAGCATGGCTGTCACTATTAATCTAATCAGTAATTATACAATCTGCCAATTATTCTGACAATTCTGTAGTCATAGCTGTAAAAACTGCTGTATTGAATAAAGATATGTAAGAGTGTAATGATACTTATATTTTAAGGTTTAGTGTGATTTTTAATGGTACGGCCTACATTTGATCAGATTTTTCATACTTTTTGTGTTGGAATTGGTTAGGTTTTGGGGAAGGGGGTGATTATAAAAGAAAAAAAAAGTTAAAATACATTTAGATTTTTTTTGAGCATTCATTGAAACTAAATTGTAAACAGTTCTTCTTTATTTGATTAACTGAGTTAAGTTGGTTGATTACTGTGAGGGTGAGCAATATTGCATGAGTAGAGTTAAAATCAACAAATAAACTGTGTTCAAATTAACACCACATGCTTTTTATGCTGAATGTAAAGGTTGACCTACAAGAGAGGAACCTTTACATTCAGCCGAGGAATACTAATGTTGAGATACATTTTAATTGTGCTCAAAACTTTTTTGACCTCATTGAGGGGCACACAAAATCAGATAAACAGATAAATGTACTCACTCTTTTTAAAATGTTAATACACAACCAACCCAGACATTACGAATAAAAACAGACACATATTTGCCCACATCCCCAAACAGTGCACCTACCCACCACTTACATAGGTGCTTCATTCTACCCCACCCTGCACACTTTGTTTAAAAGAAAGATGCAGAAAGGGTGATGAATGCTATTGCTTTTATTCTGAGGGGGCAGAAAGGAATTCCATTAAACCTGTGATGGGAGATTAAGGATGCTAAGGCTAAAACTCATTTTTCTTTCTGAGGTCATTCTGAGGTGCCCATGGGCTAGAATGTAGGGGTCTACCCAGAATCATGTGTGCTGTGGTGATAAAACTGTTTTTTCTCCTGTAGGGGGTTCTCTGTAAGCTTTGGAAGGCCATCACAGAGCACAGAAAGAAGACTGGCTGAGTCTGGGCCTGCTGGTCCCCTCTCTACTGCACTTAACTCTGGTGTATTGTATCAACTCTCAATGTTTTAATACAATTGCTAACCAAACTTTTATGGGACCACCTAGTTCAAATGTATACAGTTGCACTGTAAATACATAATGGTGTGTTACATTCTGTCAGTAGTTGCTGGAATGCATTTCCAAAAAGCTTTTTATGAAATAAATCTCTACACCAGTGATGTGGTGCTTTTTCATAGAGGAAATCTATTACTATTTTCACTTAAATGCATAATCCTCAATGCAAAAATGTATAAAATTATACTGTATTCTTGAAATAGATGTGACACACAGTCCCTGTTTTTTTACGTCTTCTAATCATGACAAACTAATGAGATTTGTGTAATGTTATATAAGGTTATATTAAGTGAAATAAAGTGTGACTTGAAAAACATGTGTGCATGTTTTTCTTATTTAGTACAGACTAACGTAAAACAAAAATATTTCAATACTACACTGTAGGGTACACTGGACTACATGAAAGCAATATGAAAAGACTGATTGTGTCAATCATTTGCAAGTAATTTTTGTAGCAGGTGGAACAAACAGCTAAACGAGGTTTTCAAAAAGTTGTTCAGTTTTATAAAACGAATCATTTTAACATACTTTAGTCAAACTAACATTTGGAGGACTATTAATAAGCAGAAATTTCCCCGTGCGTATAGTTTACTAATGTTATGAATACTCTTACTTTGTAATTAGAGTGCAATTACATAACAACTACAACACGTTTTTTCTTTTCGTGTTTCTGAGTCTTCAAGCTCAGTGGGTTGGCCTTTATTTTGACGTGGATTTGCTTGCAGTGGCAGTGGCTACGTGGCAGTTGCGCCGCCATTAGAAAGTGACGATTCCGGCCACAGTTGTCACTAGTCCACTAGGCATTGCAATGGCGAGCACGAGGTAAAGTGGAACCTTCTACTCTATCCATTCTTGTATCTGATCTAGACCTTGCACAATTTTTGCAATATTTTAGATGCTTTTACAAAAACATTATAATCCACTCACCCCTATTAAACTCAGTGCAGTTAGCGAAACACAAAGAAGAGCGTGCCAGAAATGGTGCACGTTCAGGCATGTTCACTAAATTTAGGAAATGAAAGTGTGATGAAATGAAAGGAAGTTTTAATGTTGAGGCATTACATAATAGTTAGTGTGCCAGGCCTGCGCCGCCGGCCCTGCAGACTCGTTTTTGCTTTCTCTCTCTACGCCGCCTATGTCACTGGCTTTCGGGGATGGGATCCACGTGGAGCTGGGTGTCCTGGTCATTTCCACCGGGATGTGCGAGTTCCGCTGTAACACTCCACTCGCAGCAGATACTGATCTTAAGAAGGTTATGCCGGTTGTAGGATTTATTTGCCCAACAGGTTGTGCAACGAACTAGGAGAGAGAGCACCGAGAAGCTGCAACTGTGTGCAGCGCCATCTTGGAAAGAAAAAAATGTATGAAGAAAGTCTTAATAGTGCTACTTGGAGGTGCTATTCCTTCATAAAAATGTCAGTGCAACATGGTCCATCTGACTAAAAAATAATTTTGTAAAGTCAAATAAATGCATAGAAGGACACAAAAATATTTTACACCAATTACAACTTAAAACATTCATACCTGCTCCACTATGTGTTTAGATGTGCTAGACTCAGGTCTAGGCCTACTTTAAAACTCACAAAGCCTCTTAGAATTGACTTGCTAAAGTTTTACTGAGAATATGCAGCATCTAAATATTATTCAGTTTTTTGTGGGTATCCACCAGTACAAAATACATTTAGATACTTGAATTTTATTTTCTTATTTATACTTGTTATATACTTATACTTGATATTTATTTTTACTTCTTCTTTGGGCTTTGTCTTGAGTTACTGCACATGATGAAATGTAAAATTCCATTATCACTTATTTCTTGCAATGACAGTGGACTTCTGATTATTTCATTCTCTTTGAGAATGGATAGCGTGTATATTCATGATCACCTTACATGTTCTCTGATATTCTCTGATTTGACAGCCCCTTTCCATTTCGTAAACAAAATGGTAGCCTAGTGGTTAGGGCACTCGCCCTGTGATCAGAAAGTCACGGGTTCAATTCCCAAGACCACTAGGCACCTCTGAGAATTCATACGTCACCATTTCCATCAGCCATTTTGAGACTCTTCCATTTCATCATATCAATGAAAGCATATCATTAATCTTTTATCAACTAGAAAAGTTCTAAATGGCACTCAAAAGGTAAGAGAAACTGTTATCAGACCCTTTTTGCTTCAGAAATAGTTTTGTGGGGATTTAAATTCCTGAGATTTGTTCCTTTCGTGGATGTTGTACTTTGGGCACCATGTGCTCGCATGAGCAACTGGAGTTAACTCAGACATAAGTATGTGTGGAAAGAAGATGGTTCTGTTTATGTTAACAAGTAACGACTTGCTTTTTCCACCAATTGTTATACATGTTTGGGCATGACACGAAAGAGCAAAAACACAGGAGAGAGGAAAGAGCGACAATATAATGTTACCAGACAATGACATTTGTTTTTTCCTGTATAACTCCAGACAAAGCCGAGATTCTGAAGAACGAATGAAAGGTAAAGACTACCTGTTAATACTATTATCATTTTTTATTATCATGTTGGTATTATAAGTTCTGATTAAATTCTCATGGTTTGTACACAGATGCTGCTGCTATCATGGCACCGTAGGATCATTATTCATTTTACTGTTGTGTACTTTATTCTCTCTTCATGATTAGTCTGCATGTATGTGTGATTTTTCATTTTCCATATGTGTGTGTGTGTATATATATATATATATATATATATATGATACAGATAGACAGACAGACAGACAATAAAAGCTGACCACACAGGGACAGACCATGGGATACTAATTGCTAGTAAAATAGATTTTGGAGCTGCCCTTGGTAACAGAAGTTGTTTTTTCTAAATGGAATAAATAACATAAATCAAAAGCAGTTGTAATAATGACAGGTGTGTTTCTTCTCTATAACTCCAGACAAAGCCAAGATTCTGAAGAACCAATGGAAGGTACAGACCACCTTAAATACAATTTTAAACATACCCACTAAATTATTATGTTTATTATGTATGTTATTATCATTTCTGACTAAATTTTCTTGGTTTGTACACAGATGCTGCTGCTATCATGGCACGGTAAGATCATTATTCATTTTACTGTTGTGTACTTTATTCTCTATTCATACTCTATTAGTCTGCATATCAGACTTTTCTGTAAGCAGTTGGAAATCATTGGGTCATAACTTGTCTCCTGGTCGAGAAAGTCACGTCAAAGTAAATATTACTGTTCTCATGCACGCACAAGTTGTTTTGTGTGTTTTATCTGCATTCTAATGATTATTAAACTATTAACAAGCAATTGATAATGAAACAAATTGTTTTAAGCAAACATTACAATGTGGGATACATGTGGGGGGCGAAACGAACGATGAAGGTGTGTAGACCGGGAAGGTGTCCAATCCAGTGACTGTAATGCCTGACTTTTTTATTTCTATAGTCAAGATCCAGGCTACAATTCCAGGCTAACTGATGAACTCGAAGACCTAATTAAAGGTAAAGTTCTCCTTTTCAGCACGAATTTCAGATGTTTTACTTTAAACATACCTACTGAATGATTATCATGTTGTTATCATCATTGCTGACTAAATTCACTTTGTTTGTACACAGTGTCTGATGCTATTACAGCACGGTAAGATCATGGAGTAAAGTTCCTTCCTTGTAACGCTGTGTATTTTACTTTCTACTAATGATTAGTCTACAGATAACAGTGTCCTATAAGTCATTTCAACTGGGTAAAGTGCAAGCCTCCATGAAGACACAGCAAAAACATGTACAATAAATTAAAAATATAATAACATTGTAATTGTAATTCTAAGCACAACACAGACAGAAATGGTTACAAAAAACAGTATCTCTAACTAGATACTAAGCATTTAAGCTCCAGCCTTCACTGTTTGTTCCAGACCTTTTTATTGTAGAGCAGATCACCACCTAGAGGCACAGAACAAATGTGATAATGTTATTTCACAGATTCACCGGTTTTCACAATTTGTGTGTGCTCTTGGAACATAACCCCTGCGAAATCTGGGGGTTTACTGTATTCTCTGTGTCTGCATGGGTTTTTACCAGGATCTCCAGTTTCCCCTCACAGTAATTCAGTGAGTGGTATAGTTTATAATTTATATATACAGTATTCCCCCGGTTTTATGTGGATCAGGAATTGCGGATTCAGTCACAGGAAGATTTCTTTGTGAGAACGAAGCTGATAGATTTATGCGGAAACTGCAAATATTCTCCGCAATTTTTTTTGCTTTTGTTGTGGCAATATGTTTTTTTACTCATTTTAGTTCTAAATGATAAAAAATATATAATTTACTAAGAACATAAATAGTAATCCAAATATAAATTCGGCTATTTGTGTTCTCCTGTGTTTGTCTTCTAAAAGCCCTGTGCCACCCAAACGCCCTGCGCCTTCTGGCGAAGCTCAGCATCTCGGGCGAGAATTACAGACCCGACGTCCGTGGTTTGGGGGGTCCGAGATTTCATTTCTTAAACAGAGAGAGACAGAGAGAGAGAGAAAGAGAGAGAGAGAGAGAGACAGGAAGAGGGACAGAGAGAGAGGTTTAAATTCAGCTTAATACATTACTCTTAATGAAAATGTATACAGGAGCGGACTGGCAATCTGGGCGTTCTGGAAAAAACCTGATGGCCACGCCCCTGTATACCTTTTCGTTAAGGGTAATGTATTAAGCTGAATTTAAACCTCTCTCTCTCTCTCTCTCTTTCTCTCTCTGTCACTGCATCTCAGTGTGGCATCTCGACCCGACTGCCACCCATGTATACATTTCTGTTAAGGGTAATGTATTAAGCTGAATTTAAAACGAAATTAAAGTGTTTCAAATTCAGTAATTTCTTCTTAGAAATGAACAGATAATTTTGACAAAAATCCCAGCAAATTCATGGAAACATAATTTTATTTTGTGGCAATATATAATTCTTAATGTATTTTAGTGAAAATTATTAATACTATACAACTCGCTGCCAGATGAACAGTATATTATTGAACTTTAAAAATGATTGGTGATTGCTCGTACATTTTACTGTATTTTTATTACAAAAAATTGTTACTGTATTTACATTGCTTATGCAATTGAAAATCGGGGGATTACTGTATGTAAATATGTATTCCTGTCTGCATCCTTCATTTTACAGAGCACCTGTGACCAGAACCGGAGCGGGTTAAAGTCACATGGTGCGATTAACCAGTGCTCATTTTTTAACATGTTATAATATAGTGTTCATTCCACATCTTTATTAGTGCCCCAAGAAGAACACACTTATGAATGGCCTCCTTCATGCTGGTCTTACCTAATATTTTTCCTCGCCACTCTCTCCAGTCCAGGGCCTGAGCCTGGATTCTCCAATAAATGTGAATGCAATATATTGCATTATAAAAAAACACATTTCAAAACAGATATGTGATGTGCTGCAACTGTAATACAGGGTTTCCTTATCACCCCAAGTTGCTTGTACTTTGGAATTGCCAACAATTTTTGCCAACAGAGATGACTTCAAATCTCCAAATTTCTGCAGCTTTAAGGTATTTCTTCCATAGTTTTATAAGTCTGCTATTGTAATTCACAATCAGTTGAGAATATACTATCATATATTATTTCATATATTGCTACTAGGGTTGCAACGATTAGAAATTTTGGTGGTACGATTATAGTCTGAGAAAAAAATCACAGTTTCGCGATTATCATGGTTATTTTATGTGAATTAGTATTTTTTTCAGCCGCCTTGTTTACTGCATTACCAACTTTAAAAGCTCAGAATTCTGTCATACAAAGTTATTATTGTTTGCAGTTGGACTCATTTCAAAACTAAGTTTCTAAAGTTTCCTGTGCCAGAGAAGCTGGATCAGTAATATGCTGGTCGAGCTGGTCCCAAGGCGCCCCTCCTATATCTCAGCCTAGGAACCTCGTATACTTGTGGGAGGGCTTATTCAAAACTTTGCAACCTCCGCCATTGATTAAAGCAAAGATATCGGCATAAAAATGAACCAATTGCAGCGTAAAAAAGGTTTTTTGGACGTGGGTCAACACAGAACGATCACCTAGTGTTGAATGCTAACAAGCTACCACAATCAGGTGTTGGGGAAGTCTTCACTATGGAGACTTAATTGTCAAACTGGTTAATCCCTGCAAACCTAATTGCTACTATTCTTTTTGCTGTATAATTTGAAAATGACGGTGAGCTCTTGACATGTCATTCCGAACAGACCGAAAGAAATAGCAAGTGCAAGGGAGAACTGAGAGACCAAGTTTCTCCTCTCTTTGCACAGTCCGGACAAGGAGTTAGGGGGAAATTAACAAGGTTGTATATTAGTGACTCGATTTCTACGGGCCCTGGAGGTAACAGGTTCGCTATCCCTCCGCTATCCGCTGGTCAGAGGAGAGACACATGAAACACTGGGGAAACACGCATGTGAGGGGGCAGTAGTAATTTATAGGACACAGAATTGATCTGTTTAACTATTTTATAAGGACCTATGAACCTGGGACTGAGTTTTCGGCATGGCATACTCTGTCCAGCAAGTACTTTGCCCTGTCATGTTGCTGCTCATGGCAGTACGTCCAGAGGAATTGGGTTAGTTTCTCTATCGACCATTTAGCCTGACCATTGGATTCGGGATTGTATCCCGAGGTCAGACTGACGTAGGCCCCCGATTTTCTAAAGAATGCGGCCCAGACTCGAGACACGAATTGGGGGCCCCAGTCAGACAGGATGTCCCCCGGGATGCCATAGTGCAAGAAAACTGACTGGAACAAAGCCTCTGCTGCTTGCATGGTGGCAGGAAGAGAACAGAAAGGAAGAAACCGTATCACTCTTAGAAAACCAGTCCACAACCACGAGGACAGCGAGGAGAATTTGGAAACTCTCCAAGAAAACATCGATTGGTACTTCGACACTAGAGTCATAAAGAAGAACCAAAATGCACGTTCTCCAGCAAAATCGAGACGCCGTTCTCCAAAAGGTGTCGTCCGGCAGATTCCCCTTAAACAGTATCACCGACTGGCAAATGTTTTACAGACACCCTGGATTCAATTGACAAGTCCAGCTTTGACGCAAGGTTGTCCCTGGTCGAGATCCTGCACCATGAATTCAAATCCCTGAAGGAATCGTTGGAATTCAGCCAGCAGCAGGTGGAAACACTCGCGGCTGAAAACTACGGGACTCAATCAAGTCTCTAACTGAGAATGTGATCCATCTGAGTGAAGAGAATAAAAAAATAAAAGAGACTATAGGCCTGTAGCATAAGAGATAACCTGGTGCATCCCGGAATCTGCCGAAGAGGACGCAGAAGCTACGGTCAAAACACACCTAAAGCTTCCGGAGGACACCATGGAAAACATCTGTTTCGAAAGAGTCCATCGGCTGGGAGCCAAGAGGCTGCGTCTTATTGTGGCCAAATTCGGATAGTTCAAGCAGAAGGAGCAGTTGAAAAGTCACAGAAGGGAGCTGAAAGGAACTGACTTCAATGTAAAGAACCATTTCCCCAAAGAAATCCTGGAGAGACGCAAAGTTCTGCTCCCAATCCGATAAAAGTTTCATCCAGAAGGGCTCCCGAGCTGTCATCGCCGTGGACCAGCTCTACGTGGACGGGCAGCTCTACCATGACCTCAGTACCACTCCTTGGTTATATTAACACCACTCCAGATAAGAATTTGTTACACTTTTCTTCTTTCCTCTCCTCCTCTTCCATTTACCTCTAACTATTCATGTTAATTCGCAAATTTAACATGATGTGATAAACATGATATCCTCAGTCTCTGTAGCGTTAAGTGTTGTAACAAAGTTTTTTCTTGCATCCTTCCCTGCTTGCCCCTTTGTATGTCTTTCCCACTTCTAACTTCTCTCACTGCACTGATCACCTGCATGGCGTTCTCTTCACCTCAACCGTGGGGAATATACTTTCTTCTCACATGTCCATCGCTCTTACTCTCGTCTGGATTATTTCCTAGTCAGCAGCTCACTGCTGAGTGACATTTCAGACACAGAGATACACCCTATAGCTGTGAGCGATCATGCTCCTGTATCTTTAACTCTAATAAATAAGAAGACTGCTCCACCAAGTAAAAACTGGAGATTTAATACATCATTGCTTAAAAAGATTTTATTACATATTTCAAGAAAGACTATAATGACCTGCCTGAAATATCAGCATCTGTTCTCTGAGGATCAAGCAAAGCTGTGATGAGAGGTAAAATAATCTCATTCTCATCCCAAAAAAAATAAAAGAGAAAAGTAATGTATTCAAGAATTAGAAGAAACCCTTAAAAGAAGCCTATGTATCCTCCCAGGAACAGGAAATGCTGAACAAAATATGCAAAGAAAAAGCAGAATTAAATGAAATTAGTAATAAAAAAACAAAATTCTTAGCACAAAGACTTTGCTGGCAAAAATTTGAATATGCTTACAAATCAAGTAAATTCCTAGCTAGCTGTCACGATCCCCTCCTGTCTATGTGTTGGGGACCGGAGAGAACCACGGGAAGCCAACATGGTCAGGTTGAGTGGTCTTTATTCCGAGATCAAAATGCAAAACAAAAGAGGCT
>JBBPDC010017131.1:0-13051 GCA_037974485.1 Hemigrammopetersius urotaenia | reverse complement strand
TAGACACCCAAGTTGAGCCCGTCCCCCACCTCTATTAGACCCCCCTCCCCTCTTGCAGAGTGGCTACGTCCAGATGTGAAATTCTTTCTCTGCATTTAACCAATTCACCAACAGGGGGCACCTGGAGAACAGTGTTTGGGGATGGTGACTTACTCAGGGGTACCTCAGCAGTGCTATGAGCAGTCATGGGATTCAAACCCACAACCTTCTGATCTCAGGGGCAACACCCTAACCTCTACGCAACCAGCTGCACAAAAAATGTTGTTTTTTTTTTATTTGAACATGGTTTATATTCAGTCTCTTTCCTGAAGAGATATGCACAGAGGTGTGTGATTGAGGTCAAGAAGGTAAGCATCCTCTCTAAGATTTTATTACAACTGTCTGGACACCTGTTGCTGCTGGTTTGAGCTCATCAGAAAACTGGATGGTTAGAACAAAATCCCAAAAGGGATTTTTGACTTTCTGGACCTCAACTGACCACCTCTGGATGTGGGATGCTGGGGTTATAACAAAGAAACATCTACCAGGAGAGATTCAGGACATCTGACACCAAAAATGTTCCTGAAATTTAAAGAAAGGCAAGACGTTGGGTTGTATATATCCAGATTATGAAACAGCTATAGTAATATAGTAATTTTTCCATAGGTGTTCAGGAACTGTGCTGTCCCTAAACTGCACTGCGAGAGCATGGATGTTGTAATGTGCTTTGATTTTCCAGTGAGCTAACAGTGTTTCAGATGCGCAGTCTTGTCCCTACAGTATATGACGTGTCAAAACCGCCTCCATGGATTGGAGCCAGCAGAAAGTTTTTTTCTGTCAGAGCTGCTTTTGTTATTGTGTTCTTTTATTTTTTATAGTCTTGAGTCTTTTTTTCTGTCATAGTTTAGCCATGCAATGGAGATATAACCCAGAGAACTTGTTAGTGACATCCTGGATCACCTTCACGTTTCTCACAGAGTTAGAGATAAATTTGTTAGAGTCATAGAAACTCCCACTGAAATCTATCTTCAGCACAAATACAGAGAAGAGCTTATATTTGGTTGATTTTCTGTCATGTCCCAACTCCTGCACACTCTATCCAGAGCACACCCCTTGGCCACACAGAGGATTCCCAACAGGAGAGAATACATCAGAAACAGAGGATGTCTCGATTACTGTCTTTGAGATAGTGGGGTGGATGTTTAACTTTGAACATTAAAAGCAAAAATGTATTATTTTAACAGAAAATATTTATATGTTTTCAAAGGGTTTATAATGTTTGTTTACTTTAATTTACAGAATAAATTGGGAATTGCACTTGAAATCCTTGCTGTCCACAAAAGCAACATTTGCATTCTCACAAAACTTATTTACTTCCTTTATTCCAGTTTTTCCTTCCACTTTCCATTGCTTCTGCTCATATCCTCCTTCTCTGTGAGCTTTTGACCTCAAGGCTGATGTCACTGATAGCTGCATTCACTCTTACATGAACTTATAAGCATATTTTACTTCCATCTTATTGTTTGAAAATTGTTTTTCACTTCTGGTGGGGATCAGTGATGTCATTTTTTTTTTTTTTGGTCCAATACGAAGTAAAACCAAGGCTTGTATTCTGATATCAGTATGAAAAACTGCAAAATCTATTTTTAAAACATCAGCTTTCAACTCTGTGGACCCAGTTTGTGAAAGAACCTTTTCTATTCCAGCATGACTGTGTCCCAGTGCACAAAGTGAGCTCCATAAAGACATGGCTGGAGGAGTTCAGTGTGGAAGAACTTGACTGGCCACACAGAGCCCTGACCTCAACCCCATCCAGCACCTTTGGGATGAACTGGAACGGAGATTGTGATCCAGACCTTCTGGTCCAACATCAGTGTCTGATCTTATGAATGCTCTACAGAATGAATGGACAGAAATTCCCACAGAAACTCCAACATCTTGTGGAAAGTCTTCAAAGAAGAGTGGAAGCTGTTAGAGCTGCGAAGGGGGACCGACTCCACATTAAACTCTATATTAAACTCTATGGATTTGAATGGTCCCTGTTGGTGTGATGGTCTCTATACTTTTGTCCATTTAGTGTTCATTCTTCACCTTTTCAGCATAAAAAAAAGCATGTTTGGTTCGTTTTAAGGATCTATAGAATGTTAGAATGATGATGTTAACCAAATGATTAGTTACACAAAATATATTAGATGAGATTTTTATTGCAAATAATAAGTTAAAGTACAGACATTGAGATCTAATCACTAAGAAATGCACAGGTGCTGCACCTGTACATTTTTAAACCCAAAGATAAATACAAAATAAATACAATTCATAAAAAAATCTGAATAAAAATAAAAAATAACAAAATGTTCTTATAGAACATCACTCTCTTTGGTCATCATTTGTAATCAGTGTGTAATAATTTACAGAATAAAAAAATTAACGGAGCGCCATCAGCAACAGCTTTCTGGGAACTGCAGCTGAAGTCCTTCATTGCTTCTGATTGTCCACGGCGGCGAGGCGACTGCTGACCCACACGGCGGCCGGATCCACACAAAAACGTTTTCCCGCAACGGTGTTAATGCTGTAGACGACAAGAAGTAATTACAAGCAAGAAATCAGAGTTTACTGATACACTCCTAAGAGTTAAAGGGGGCTAAGAATGGGAGTCAGTTCTACTCACACAACGGCTTTAAGGTGGCAGTTGCTGCTTGTCACTGTATAAGACTTCACCTTCTTCAAGGGGATCTTTATGTCGATCAGCTTGTTGCAGCAGTCGGGGATGAACACAGCTGGAGCTGTAGGAATCATAAACAACAGATGTTTATCACCTCCACACACACACACACACATAAGCTTGACTTGTAACCTGGTCCCTCTTTGTTACCCCGGTGTTCCTATTCTCTAACCAGAACAGTGTGTTTAGGTCACTCACCACTAGAGGTTAGATGGAGAGAGCAGAGCAGCAGAACCATCAGAACAGCAGACAGGTTCCTCATCCTAGCAGAGTGGCTGAGAGACGGAGCTGGAGAGAGCGAGGGTGAGGAATCTTCTCCGGGGGAAGGGAGAGCAGTGTGTGAAGAATCAGTCTTCTGTTCCGCATTATATAGGTCCAGAGAGATGTTTCTCAACTCAAGCTTCATCATAACTGAGCTTCTGTGTATCTTTTACGGTTCTGGTAGTTCCTTCCGTTTCACTATTTTCACATCCTGCTTCTTCTCAAAGCTCTAAGAGCTCGTCTGACATCACAAAACGAGGGCGAATACTTGGATTCTAAATTTTCAAGTATTTCATTACTTTTCGCACGTTGTTCTGCCTCTCTGATGCTACATTTCTGTGGTGATTAATGTCCCCACACTGCACTGCAGTGCATTTAGTCTGTCTGGCTGTAAGATAAGATAACCTTTATTGGTCTCCGGGGTGGGGCGGATTTAACTTGTCACAGCAGCAAATATACACAAGACACAAAGATTTAGACAAAACTAATATTAGTAAGGTAGTAAAAAACATATACATACATATATACAAAATATACAATTAAAGTATAACACAGATTTTTCTGAGAACCCAACTGTTTACCGCCACCAGCCCACATACTGCACTTGAGATTTATGTGGTGAAAGAGAAATCATTTAAATGTGTGTTCATTGTACAGGGAAAATATGGCATATGAAGCATGACACATATACTAATGCTTGCATTGAACAATTAAATGATTTGACTGCTGATGGAATGAAGGATCTGTGGCACAGTCTCATGCAGAGGATGATAGTGTAGAGGCACAGTGGTTAGCGATGTTGCCTCACAGCCTCCTGGGGTTGATTCCTGGTTTGGATGATCATGGTTCTGTATTGAGTGTGTTGAGTGTGTGTGTGTGTGTGTGTGTGTGTGTGTGTGTGTGTGTGTGTGTGTGTGTATCTGCCCTGCGATGGACTGTCAACCTGAACAGGATGTTTCTCTGCCTTTTGAGTGTTGGGACAGACCCCAGCTCATATATCATTACCTGCTCTTCAGATTTTATAGTTTAATCCTATGAGGCTCCAGTGACACCAGGATAGGGTAAGTGATTCTGAAAATTGAATAAATAATTAAACACATAGTAGAACACTTTCAGTATCAGTTTTACTGAAAACGTCAGTTCTCAGAATTTCAGTAGTGAAAGCAGATCGCAGGAAACATTTCCAGAGGATTTATTCTGGTTGGGCTTCAATGAAAGAGATTTCCTTTTTTGTGTGAAACATTGTCGCATTCTCCAAGGACACAACTCTTCCTCTTTGATTATTTTAGTTTTGCTGATGTCACTGCAAAGTCACATTCTCTGATCTCTGATCAGGGCTGTAGCACTCGAGTCCAGACTTTTCTTCAGACTTGGACCTCCTAGAATTCGGACTCTGGCTTGTCTCAGACTCGGCCATCAGTCTCGCCAAATATTCCAGTCCAGCTGCCTTTAAAAACAGGCAGCTTCTGTAACATCTCTGTGTTGACAGTCAACACAAGAATTGATTAAAAACTGGTTACCATTGTATTTTTAGAACAGGAATGCTTTTTCTATTTACTTATTTTATTTTATTCTATTTTTTAGTGGGGTTTTTTTGTGTTTTTTTTAGTGCTCTGAGTTACCGGCAAACTTCAAATCACCATTTTCTGTTGTGCCATATACATTACATTGGACCGAATGAATGAGTGAAATGGCTGCACTTAAAGTAAATAAGGCCCAGTTTGATCAGTGATATTCCATTTATGTCGCCTTCCTACTGTCTCACACAATAACAAAGCAACATCCTCATCTTACAGTAGGAGATGCGCTGTATACACACCCTATACACACCATCACACACACTATAACACACACACTGTGGTCAGGTCAGTGAGTTTTTAGTCTATATTGGTCTTTCTTATTTGGACTCAGTCTTGACTTGGGTTTGTTTGGTCCTGGGCATGGACTTATATTGGACTTGACAAAGGTGGTCTTGACTGATGGCCCTGATTTATATTTTAAATGTAAGTGCATTAAGAAACACTAAGATAAATCATTACAGCTCTCACAACAGTTTTTAGGGGTACAGCGGTTTCTCATGCATTTGTAATACCCCACAGAGGACCCAACCCTGGCACTACAGAAGGAAATTAGTCATTATTTAGCCATGCATTCTTTTCAGCAACCTTCACGGACTTTTATCAAGAACAAATTAGTCCCCTTGCATGTGACAATGCTGTGACTGAATATAATTTTCTGCTCTACAGCAATTAAGAAGGATCACGTCCTCAGCATTACGCCTTTCACTTCTGGTGTCTACGACTAAACTGTAATGCCATGTGGACTCACTAACCTCCAACATCTCTTAACAACATCCAATCCAGACTGTTCCTGTGCTTTTACCTGCATGGCTGTGTTCCTCTAAAAACCTTGTATTTGTGAGGTATTGCCATATTTCTCTGTAGTTTTGCCTGTTGGTCTGGATCATACTGCACTTTTTTGTTGATGATTTTTGTCTTATTGTACTTTGAGTTTCTTTGCTCATCTTTGCCTTTCAGGGTTGTTGCCTCTCTAAAAACCCATATTTGCAAAGTCTGTGTGTTCATGTATAATGCCTAAAGGATGAAAGTATTTGGGACGGACAGAAAAGCAGCTTCTGTGTTTGGCTTGAGAGAAACCATTCAACACATTGTAGAAGAAACTCAGTATTATTTATACTAACTATTATTAATTAGCAGTGAAATAAATTAATGCTTCAGAAAATACGGCTAGAGAATATTGTTTGCATAAAACACATCTAAAAGTGCCAACAGATTGTGAGATTTCAGCAAGAATATTACAGGCCACACTGTGCAACATGGATCTGACATCAGGCATCATACTGTACGATGATGACACCGACTGAATTACATAATATCTGAATCACTATAGTGGTAAACACTGAAGCTAAATGAGAACTGAGTCTGTGCTGGATTCCCACTGGTTGGGCCTAAATGGACTAACTGCAAAGAGGCGAAGGCTTTGAACCTTGATGCATTTGTAGACCATTTCTCAAAGGAGTCACAATCGCAGAATCTTGTTGTTGCACAAGTGCACACATGCACATGCAAATGCTTTATGGGATTTTGAGACTCACAGTATGTAAATGACTTCTATTTTTCCTCTCTACAGTGAGAGGATGATGGTGTGATTGAAAAAGAACTGTAATGAAAGTAAATGAAAAGCTAAATATAAAATAAAATATCTAAAATACAATATTGACCTGTTTTGCCATTATATGTGCCCTCCTAAAAACACAGGGCCCCACCTCGGCCCCCCTGGTAAGTTTGGTCTAGAACTGCCTCATTTCTTTCATTTTGGTCATCTTTCATCTGGGACAGAAAAGTGTTCATCGACCATACGTTCCAAAAGGCTGACTGTAGTTCACTGCAGTCAATGAGAGATTTCCTCTTTTATGTGAGATCTCACATTCAGATATTCTGAGCTTCTGCTGACCTTGCTGTCTGACTCTAACACACACATCTTAGTTTTATTTGGACAGATTGTATGGTGGATGTAAAGGAGTGCATATCACACATGCAGCAAACTTCTGGATTCATTCTTAAACAGACACTATTCTCTGACTGCAAAGTCTGTTTTCTGCGAGGTCTCTATGTTTTCAACTGACTTCTGCATTGTATCCTACATTTCTCTCTTTTTTTATGTGGTTTTGATCTCTGATGTGTTTTTATACACATGCTAACCTGCCTACATGTGTTTTGCCCCCTGCTGTCTTTTATGCGCAGGATTTTCCTCTCAGCCCCTCTGTTACAGTTCCCACACCTCAAAAAGGACAAATATATTTAACAGGCAGATGTCATGGCACTGATGTCTTCTTCCTATTCTCAGCTTTACTGCACTGAGAGCTTTTAGCCTAGTTGAGAACTTTGAGAAGTTACTAAGTTTGTTTAGGTGTCAATGGTATAAAATAACATGTATTGCAAAACATAAAAGACAGACGTGAAAAGATTCATGATAAAATAGCTTTATTACAAAAATAATTTTGGTAAAAAACAAACAAATTAACTTTTAACCAGACTGTAACAAGGAAATAAGGAAATAAGTTAAAGGTGCTCTGTGACGGACAGCATTGTATGAACTGGATTGTCTCGCTGTGGATTATTGAGGGAGATTGTCCAGGGCCTCAACATGACCGCTGACCCACACTGTGTCTAGATTCACGCAAAACTCCCGTCCTTTTTTTGTCTTGAACCTGCAGGACAGAACAAACACTTTTTAACCTCACATGTTCACAGCATAGCCTTAAAATTCATTTAACTGCAGGCGTTTATGTCTTCTCATATCATCAACATGTCCATAGTCAGAAAGTTACTACTCACACAATGGCTTTAAGGGGACAATCGCTGGCGGTCCTTTTGTAGGACTCCAAATGCCTCAGAGGGATCTTCATTTCGGTCAGTGTTAGACAGCAGCCTGCGGTGTTGACATGTGGAGCTGCAACGCAAACAAATTCACATCATTAAAATGTCCTTTATATAAAACATAAATTCTTCTACACCCGTATTAATGAGGCTACGTGTGTTTGAGTCGCTCACCACTGTAGGCCAGATGGAGAGAGCAGAGCAGGAGGACCAGCAGAAGAGCTGACAGGTTCCTCATCCTAGCAGAGCGGCTGAGAGACGGAGCTGGAGAGAGCGAGGGTGAGGAATCTTCTCCTGTGGAAGGGAGAGCAGTGTGTAAAGAATCAGTCTTCTGTCTCCTATTATATAGGCAGAGAGAGTCGTTTCCAAACCCAACATCAGGCAGTAACTGATTTTCTAAGTATCTCAGTTCCTTCCTCTTTTCTTGATTTAATTTCACATCCTCCCTTTTTCTCAGTGTTCTGTGAGCTGGTGAAGCCAAGTGTGAGTTCTTTGAAAAAAAATAGTTTTACTATTTGAATATATTATGCACAGTTAAAAAATGCATTACACCTGTCATGTTGACTAACGAAAGCTGCTTTTAACATTTCATACAGCATACAGCCATGTATTGCATCTTTGTGTGTGTGTGTGTGTGTGTGTGTGTGTCTCTTTTGTTTTGTCCACATTCAGAGGAAGGTTGTTGGTTCTGCACCAGTCCATTAGCTGTTGCTCCTCTTCTCTAGATGTGACCTGACCAAACCCTCCACAGCCACATCACCAGAGAACTGGATGATTTGGTTCAAGCTGTGCATTGATGCACAGTCGCAGGTCAGCAGCGTGAACAGCAGAGGGCTGAGTACAAAGCCTTGAGGGACCCCTGTACTCAGAGTGGTGGTGTTGGAGATGTTGCTCCTGATCCTGACTGAATAGTATCCAGTTCCAGAGGGAGGTGGTGTGGATATTTACACTGATTAAAAAGAGTGATCAAACTCACAATACAGATTAAAATGAGTAAACTCAATTACATTAGAGATTAAGATGAGCAGTCCAGATAATATTAAATTCAATTTCAATTCAATTCAATTTTATTTATATAGCACTTTTAACAATGGTCATTGTCACAAAGCAGCTTTACAAAATGAAATAAATGTGAAATAAATATGTGTGTGTGAATGTGTGAATGAAAAGCCCCTGATGAGCAAGCCAAGAGTAACGGCAACAGTGGCAAGGAAAAACTCCCTAAGATTAAAATGAATGATCCAGTTCATATTACAGACTAAGATAAACTAGTTAACTGGTAAACTAGTTAGCATTATAAATTAAGATGAATGATTCAGTTCACATTAGAGATAAAGATAAGTGAACTACTTCACATTAGAGCTTAAGATGAATGATCAAGTTTACATCAGACATTAAAATGAATGAACTAGTTTACATTAGAGATTAAGTAGTAATCTAGTTGGCATTATGGATTAAGATGAATGATTCAGTTCGCATTATAGATTACAATGAGTGATCCAGTTCACATGATAGATTATAGTGAGTGAGTCAGTTTTTGTTGGATGAGTGATTTATTTCAAATTACAGATTAAGAGAAGTTGCACAGTTCTATTATCATAAAAGAAAGTGCATGTGTTCAACCCATCGGTCCCAGAACCTCCCAGGTCTTTTATACACTCTTTATTAAATTGTTTTTGCTGAGCTCACCAGTCCTCTCTTGGCTTTGATTTGAGTTCCTGAGTTCATTCTTCAGACGACTGAGGTAATGAAAGCGGGTTGCAGGGAATATGTTCCAAAAGATAAATTCTTGTTGCACTGCCACGAGTGACAGATTTCCCCTTTTCTGTGAAGTATTAGCCCACATTCAAATGCACCCAAATCTCTCTTTCCTCTTATTCTGAGTTTGCAGATTTCTCTGTCTGAAGTCATTTCACATTCACTTTCTTTTGCATAAGAACACACACGCTTCAAGACTTCTGAGTTTCCAGGCAAAGACTGAATAGAATCTGTTATTTCTGAATTTTTAAATCAAAGACTTGACTTTTAAGAGGCTGAATTTACTCAACTGTTCCCTCTCATGTACTGCATGTATATTTCTAATTGAATGACAGGGCTGTAGATACACAAATACAAGCATTTCTTTCTGAAGACCATTATATGAGGAGCCAACTCCTCTTCTGAAAGCAGTGAATGGCTTTTTCTGATTATAATTTTGACTGGTCAAATTTCATAGGATGTTATGAAACTGAAGGGTTGAACAGTTCTCCAGGGTTCTTGCTAGTAGATTTTATTCAAGCAACAATGATACACTGTCAGAGAGCTAACATCAGCATTTCTGATGCTAGCTCTCTGACAGTGTAGTCCTTCCTAAAAGCAACAAAAAAACAATGATGTGAATGAAAACGTGATTCATCAGACCAGGCCACCTTTTTCCATTGCTCTATGGTGCAGTTCTGATGTTCACCTGTCCATTGTAGGAGCTTTCGGTATGGACACTCTGAACCATCTGTAGTGATGCATAATCAGAGCTGATATGGATCCACTGGACTACAAGATCAGACAAAATCAAGGAAAGTTGAAAGAAAATTACGTTTTTATTCATTCATAGCCACGCACCCAGTCACTGGTTTTCTTATGTCTATCTTACACGGAGTATTTGTTTTTAGTCTATTTGTTATTATATTGTCTTTTCTTTACCTATCTCTCTTTTTTTGCAGTCTAAGGTGGTACATTTTTGGTACATTTCACTGCACATTGTATTTGTAACTGTGTATGTGACAAGTAAAGGATCTAGAATCTTGAATCTTGAAAAGTATTGGGGTTGCCTGACCATTACACCAACAGGGACTGTAATGATATTGTATTCAAACCCAGAGACTTTAATGTGGAGTTGGTCCCCATTTGCAGCTATAACAGCTTCCAGAAGCTTCCACAAGATTTTGGAGTTTCTGTGGGAATTTGTGTCCATTCATTCTGTAGCATTTATGAGGTCAGACACTGATGTTGGACAAGAAGGTCTGGATCACAATCTCTGTTCCAGTTCATCCCAAAGGTGCTGGATGGTGTTGAGGTCAGGGCTCTGTCTGGCAGGTCAAGTTCTTCCACACTGAACTCCTCCAGCCATGTCTTTATAGAGCTCGCTTTGTGCACTGGGACACAGACATGCTGGAATAGAAAGGGTTCTTCCCCAAACTGGGTCCACAGAGTTGAAGCATGGTGCTGTCCAGAATGTCTTGGTCTCCGGAAGCACTAGGATTGTCCTTCATTGTAAACAGCGCTGGACTGGCCATTAGACATATTGGGCATTTGTCTGGTGGGACGATGGTAATGTTGACAGAATCCCATCAACACTCATCAGTACCATCCCATCAATACCTTGTGGGCCGGTCTTGGCTCAAAATGCCCTGGGTGATTTTTTTGTCCCAGTCCAGCCCTGACTGTAAGTAAGGGGCCCAAAACCTGAAAAAGAGGCATGTCCCAATATTTCTGTTCATGTAGTATGTGATGAGTATAAATAAGCCCACACCAGTAGATCTTATGCTGAGTGTGCAGAAAGGGCGATTTGATCAGAGAACACAGGAGGCAGTGATGTGTTCTGAAAAGAGGCATTATCAGTCATTTCAACTGCTACATTTTGTCATGTTTTAAAAGTGTTCCTATACACACAAACTATTAGCAGAATTTAATAAAGGACAGGTCACTTGGAAAATCTGAGTGATGTGTTCATCCTGTGCCCAACTTCGAGGACTTGGACTGTTTGGTTGTAAAGTTTAAAAGGAACACAATCGTTCTTGTTCATTGATTGAACCCAAAACAATAAAGACAGACATGGAAATCTTCATTACAAATAGCTTTATTACAAAAATAAATGTAGGTAAAAAAACAATAAATTCACTTTTAACCAGATAATGAAACAGGTGTCTCCTTCACACAATGTACAACAGTTTGACATTCAGTTCAGTTCAAGAAAATAAGTTAATGGTGTGTTGTGGCGGACACCGTTGTGCGAATTGTATCGTCTTGCTGTGTATTATTGTGGCGTTGGTTGAAGGCCTCAACATGACCGCTGACCCACACTGTGTCTGGATTCACGCAAAACTCCCGTCCTTTTTTTGTCTTGAACCTGCAGGACAGAACAAACACTTTTTAACCTCACATGTAAACTACAGAGCCTTAAAGTTCATTTAACTGCAGGCGTTTATGTCTTCTCATATCAATAATATGTCCAAGGTCAGATCATTACTACTCACACAATGGCTTTAAGGGAACAATCGCTGCTTGTATGTCTGTAGGACTCCAACTGCTTCAGAGGGATCTTCATTTCAATCAGACTTACACAGCAGTCTGGGTTGTTGACATGTGGAGCTGCAACACAAACAAATTCACATCATTAAAACATCCACCTTTATGGGACATACATTCTTCTACACCCGTATTAATGAGGCTCTGTGTGTTTGAGTCACTCACCACTAGAGGTTAGATGGAGAGAGCAGAGCAGGAGGACCAGCAGAACAGCAGACAGGTTCCTCATCCTAGCAGAGCGGCTGAGAGACGGAGCTGGAGAGAGCGAGGGTGAGGAATCTTCTCCTGTGGAATGGAGAGCAGTGTGTGAAGAATCGGTCTTCTGTCCCCTGTTATATAGGCAGAGAGAGTCGTTTCCAAACACATCAGCAGTAACTGATTTTCTAAGTATCGCAAATTAGACAGTCGTCTGACTGTTCCTTCCTCTTTTGTCAACTTATTTTCACATCCTCCCTTTTTCTCAGTGCTCTGTGAGCTGGTGAAGCCAAACGTGAGTTCTCTGGAAAAAAACAAAAAAAACAAACACGTTTTCCTCTTTGAATAGTTCATGCACAGGAGTCCTGTCACACTGACTAATAAAAGCTGCTTTTCATGTTTCATACAGAATACAGTCAGATATTTTATCACATTCAAATTATGACTGATGAGTGATGCAATTCACATTCTAGGTTAAAGTGACTCATTTAGTTGATCAGATTGTAACCCTATGGTTCATGAGACCCTACAGAGGATTGTGAGGACAGCTGAGAAGATCATCGGGGTTTTCTCCTCTCTGTCACAGACATTTACATTTCAAACTGCATTTGCAAACCTGCCAGCATTGTGGATGACCCCACTCACCCCTTACACATCCCTCTTCTCCCTCCTCCTGTCTGGCAAAAGGTTCTGTAGCATACGGTTCTCTACTGCCAGAATGGGGAACAGCTTCATCCCTCAGGCCATCAGACCTCTCTACCAGAACTGTAACATAAAACTGTACCATAAAACCTCAACTTCCACACACACACACCCCACCAACACAGACTTTAATCACCTTCATAAATACGCTCGTATTTATTACAGTGCACATTCTCTGTCCTGTCGCTGCTGTATTTGCAATTTATTGCTGTTTAACTCTGTTCTGTTTTTTGGCATATGTACAGTTGAGGCCAAAATTATTATCCCCCCTTATGAAATTAGGCAACACTCCTGATTCCAATATGAAAATGACCATTAACAACAAATGTTTGTTTTTGAAAGCGTATCTGTGTCCAAAATAACAAGGTCCACTAATTGTAGTTTGGATATTTTATTGGCACACTGAGTGGAAACAAGAAAGGGCAAAAATGACACATCCAAAATTATTAGCCCCGTGCCCATTAATAGTCAATACTGTACCCTTTTTGAGCCACAACTGACAACAATC
>JBBPDC010017122.1:0-13052 GCA_037974485.1 Hemigrammopetersius urotaenia | reverse complement strand
ACACACACACACACACACACACACACACACACACACACACACACACACACACACACACACACACACACACACATTAGTCGTGTAAATCCTTGATTTTGGGAAATTACTCAGGGTTTCAAGAATCACAATTCACTTCATTTGTATTTATTTGGATTAATTTAATTTATATTTAATTCAAGTATATTTTGTCACATTTCAAAATATATTTTGTAAAATATACTGAATACACAAATGTGAGAGGGTATGTGGCCAAGGTTTTTTTTAATATATAAGAAAAGATGTATACGAGATCTGCGAGAGGACTGGTATCCTTAAGGTGTCCTTATCCACATTCCTGCCACTTCCTGGAAGCCTGATTCACAGTCTCACCACAGTCAGTCTGTTCTGTAAGCTTTCACTCGCAAACACATAGTGGCATTTAAGAGACAGAGTGGCTTCCACCGGAGGCTGTCTGTGCAGCTTTTTTTCCCCTAAAATCTGTGGCCCAACCCTATATCAGTTCCTACTCATTCCCCACTCACTAAACCTCTTTTAACAATGACACACTTTAACCCTTAAAAACACTTGTCATCAATCACTTCTTTCTCACATGCCATTAAATGACAAAGAAAACTTGTTCAAATCATGCCACATTGTGTTTCTGAGCAGAAGAGGAGATAAGCCTGAGCTAGTGAACCTACACTTCAAAAATGAAATCTTTAATCCAGACAGTAAGTAATATTTCCCATTTTGAAAATGTAATAATATAAGATGGATTAAGTTCTAGTCAATTCCAGTTTGGAGCCTTTTTTAGTGAACTATCCTTGTTGCGTACACATGTGGGTGCCTTCCTCAGCAACCTTAGCATGTAGCTGTTGCCATTGGCCTGGAGCAGGTGTCAGAATGTGGTGCACAACCTTCACTGAGTGCTTTGGCCCTCAACCACAACACACTCTAGTTGGTGAGCCAGCAGTGAGTGGCCAGCTCACTGCCCATCCGCCCCTGGCCTCCAGCAGTCCTCCTCTCACTTACTCCATATCCAACATGAGACTCGTTCTGCCTCCTGCCTCCTCCCCATCCCAGGCCTAGAGCTGAAAGCAAACCCCATGCCGACTTAGCTGGGAAGCCCCTGCAACCAATCTCCACAGGGAACAACGAAGCATTCCAGCCCTTGTCTCTGCAGTCTTGGATTAGAGGTTGGTACTTTGAGGCCTTCCTTTCATTGACCTCCTCGCAACCTTCCTCCCATGGCACCGTTAGTTCCACCAGAATCATCTTCTGGTCTTTGGTTGACCACAGCACAATATCTGGCCGGAGGGTTGTTTGATGCACCTCTGGGAACTGCATCTCCCAGAAGCTTGTGGCTTGAAGAATGTTAGGCTGTTTCCTTCTTGTGGTCGGAATAGGCCAAGCTCCTTCCTTAAGGGAGGTGATCGCTCTCCCAGAGACTATATCGGCTGAGCTTTTCTTGCCTCTCTCCCACCCTATAGTGTCAGCAAGTGAGAGGAGAACTCTCTAGGAGAACTACAGAGTGAAGAGCCAAAGATGCCTGGGCAAGAGGCTGTGTTGATATAGCCAGGTCTTGCCTGGAAGTAAAGATTTGTCGATTTTCTTCAGCCATTCCTACCTATTACTGTGGGGAAGACGGTACTGACCCAGTACATTTTCTTTCACCGTGGGACAATGTAAATTAATTCTCAAAGGTACAACATGGTCCTTAAGGACAATGTCCACTTCAATGCGATAATCAGACACTGGACTCATTAGTCATTTTTTGCAGTGTTACAGAATGTGAACTAAATGTATTTGTGTAGCTGTAATTACATTTCGACAGTAAAGGGAAATACAATTATGATGCTGATAATAACTGGACATCTCTAAAGGCTACTTAAATTGTCACGCTTTTCCTATATTTTGTTATTACTCTTTGTACAGTTGAAATTTGACTCCTCTTCTCCTACTAAAGTTTTTGAAATACTGGCATGGTTCCAATGTCAAAACTTTCAATTTAATATCAATATTGGTTGATCAGGGGCAAAGTACTTATCAATTTTTGTGATCAAGTCACCTCTGTAAATATATGGGGCGAGAGAGAGGACGGTCAAGTCACCTTTAAAATGTGTGTTGGAGAGAGAGTCTGTGACATCACGGCTAATGTGGTCAGCAAAACATGTGGAGCAAAACACATAGCAGACTCATAAACTTAACGCTCAAGTCAGTTAATAAAAAACTTGTCTCACTGTTTGTTGTGGTTTAATTAAAAATAATCAGCCTGTGAATGCAGAATGCAAAATGGCTGGTTAAGAGACAATGAGTTCATGCCCCCTCTGTGGTTCAGCAGTAAGACACCAGGCACTGAATCGGAAGATTGCTGAAGCAAATTTATGGTGTGAGTAAAGCAATGAAGGAGTGATGGACAATAAACACAAACATTTAATTTCCAATCAATGGTTTAACAGAAGCTTGGTTTTACACTTCACATTTACCCAAAGAAATACCCTTCGACTAAATGTTTAGATGTAAGTTAGAGCTGATGTGGACGAGGATGAGACTTCTTCACATTGAAGTGTCTAGAGGAAGTTCTTAGGGGAAGTGAGCATATGCAAATGTTAGACAGAGCAAAAGCGCAAAACGAGTCCTAGGAGGCCCAGGAGCCCAGGAGCCCAGGAGCCTTTTGCAACAGCTGTGTCTGTCTGCTCCAATCTGCACTTCAGCATGTAGCACACAAGCTCATAAATAGAGTGCAATGTATCATAATTATTGTATTTTTGTGCAGTGTCCACAGAGGAGAGAAGGCTAATGCTTGTTAGTTATATCTGAGGAGGCTGGTATAGACTGTTAGGGCGTATCTTCTGTCAAGGAAGCAGTTTATAAACAAAACCAAAAAATGAATGAAAAATTCAAAGCTATGTGGCGGTTGGGATTAAGCTAAGCTGCAGTATGTCAATGTAAGTTAGTTTCTGCTAAAGCAGCGGAGGTGTTTTGTCCTGGGACACTGAGGCAAAGCGAATGGCGACCCATTCAATATTCACATAGGGGGAACCACATGGGGCAGCCGAGAGCAATAAAGAATTCATAATGCATGATGGGGGTGGGGTGCGTGGGTTTGAGGGGTGGGTTGGGGGGTTGTGGAGGGTGTGTGTGTGTGCGTGTGTGCGCGTGTGTGTGTGTATTTGGTGTCTTTGGGATTGGGAGCATTGACTCTTGGCTGCCCCTTATGGTTAAATGAAGGGCAAATGTTAACAGATCATTACTGTATTTGGAATGAACAGTGTCAGCAAGGACAGACTACAAGAAGTGTGTGTGTGTGTGTGTGTTTGTGTGGTTATCAAAACAAAACACACCAAAAGAAGACACTGCAGAGGTTTGCCGTTAGAAAAAACAAAATGTGCATTTTTGTCAATGGGCCATTTTTGGGACGGACAATTATTAAATCATCTGTCTAGGGAGACGCAAAACAATTAGTGCACAATCCAAGCATTTTGTGTCACTCAGGTTTTGCTTATCCAGAGAGCCTTTTTAATTTCAGGGGTCTCAAGTTTCAATCAGGGGTCCCTGTATTTCGCACCCTTTATAAAAACAATTCAGTGTTTCTTCATTTTTAATAAATGGTTTTAACTTAAACACTGAATACTGAGTTGAACCAATCATAATCAGTGACTGACATTTTGTTAACTGACAAAATGTCAAACAACACAAAATTTAAGTTAAAAAGTCCAGATTTTTTATTGCAGTGCAAAGACAAAGAGACTATTATAAGTGTTATACAAACTCTTGATTGATCAACTGTTTATAAGTTACTTCTCCTCTGCTGGATTCTCTCCACTGGTTGCCTGTGAGACATAGAATACGTTTGAATATTTTGCTGTTTGTTTTATAGCTTTGCACAGGGTGGGGCACAATATATTGTGATCTTCTTCACCTCTTGTCTGTTCCAGGGATCCCTTAGATCATCCAGTAAACTGCTTCTCAAAATAACAAAATCACAATTAAAGTCTCGAGGTGACAGAGCTTTTCCATAGCAGCTGTAACGGTTCGGCCAGTGGCCGGTAGGGGCCACTGTTTTGTGTTTTGTTTTTTGGGACTTTTATTTTGACTGTCATGTCTGTTTTGTGTTCACGTGTCACGTTTTCAGCTGTTTTGTGTTTATTACTGATTATTGTATGTTATTTAAGTTCTGTTTTGAGTGGACCTCACCATCTGTCCATCGCCTCACACTCCTTGTGTTCATGTTTATGTTTGTAGCGGCCCTTGAGCCAGGTCTTATTTCTGTTTCCTGTTTTTCACATCCCTGTAAATAAAGAGCCTGACTTCATGGATGCCTGTCTGTCTTGTCCCTGCTGCCCCCGAGGTAAATCACGGACGCGTGTTCCCCCCGTCGTCGGTGACAGCAGCCCCTAAGCTTTGGAACGGTCTGACTTTTAAAATTAGGTTGTCTCCCTCCACTGACATTTTAAAATCTCGTTTAAAGATTTATTTGTATTCTGAGTGCGGGTAATTGACTGGTAATGTTTTTTGTTTTTAAAAAATGGTTTACTTTTAACCTTTTTGCTCTCATTGACTTGAGACTGAAGACTTTTCAGGAAAGAAAGGCTTGCTACCCTAAGACTGTGTTTATGGTTTACTTTCATATGGTGCAGTGCACTGTACTGTAGTTCTGTGTTAGAGATCTGACCTAAATTCACATAAACTTACTTACAATGGATCCAAATGCTGCTTCTTGTTGCAGTGCTGATCTAGAATCGTTTTTGTCAAAATGACATTAAATACAAAGAAATCATCCTAGTCCTTAGGCACACTGAAAAGTCTGTACTACCATAAAGAAGAGCTGGATGCAGTCTGAGTGGGTTAAGCAAAGTTAATAAATATTTACAGAGACAATTTGACTATTGACTGCTCCTTTTGCTAATTATATCTGGGTATAGTAGATATTTTTAACCTATTGCATTCTGCCTCGTCATGAAACAATGCTGGATTTTTTTATTTATAAGTGAAATTGCATTTACCACACATTCTGTCCGACGCAGTGCCTGCAGTTAAAGAAACTGAACTACAGAATTGTCTCATAAATTGCATAAATTGACTTGCCGAATGCTGTGGCACCAACAGGGTCTGTTATCTTATTGGAGTGCTGATCTGGAATAAGGTTTTTGCCACAATGACCATTATAAATGTTAAGAAATCTGATCCATTCAGCCGTGATGTTATCTGAAAAGGTGGCCACACTCCTGGACTTCCTAGTTCAAGTCCTTAATTACAAATACAGGTAATCACCATAACAATGACCTGGATGCAATTTGAGAGGGTTAAAGTGTTGGTGATGAGACACTTTGGGTGACTATTGACTGGTAGTATGTGTAAGGTATAGTGTTTATATTTCACCTGTACCATTCTGGCTCATCATGAACCGTTGCTGGAGATTTTTATGTATAAGTAAAATCCTATCCATTCACTCTTACCCCAAAGTAGGACTTGCGGCCATCGTCCCACAGCAGCACCAGGTCAGCGTTAGTAACCTCGCCCCGGTCTGACATGCCGAGCAGGAGACCGTGACGCAGCTCCTTGGCTCTGAGCTCCAGGTACACCTCCTGCCGTGGATAACTGATGTTCCAGGACAGCTGCAGCTGGCCGGCCGGGTCCAGAGGGACGCTGTAGGGCAGGGAGGGTCTAGAGGGGGCCACTGCAGACGGAGCCTGATAAGGGGCCACCAGGAGCACAACCAGAGCAGCCAGCAGGGTCACATACATCAGAACAACATCCTGCAGGCGCAGGTCTTTATTCAGCAGACGCATTTCCCTTTCTGCTTCACCAGGGCAGGTGTTGCTTGCTTGCTGTTGATATCTTCAGGACTGGGATCAACTTGAAACTTCTCCTTTCTCCACAGACTGAAAATGTTTTTAGGAAATGTTCAACAAAATTGTTGTCTTTCCTCACTGAAACAATTCTTCATTTGGTGTCTTCTGGTCTGAAATGACTTCAAAATGTCCACCTTCACACAACTGTCGCTTCTAAACAAAATACTTTTCTCTTGACTGTTTGTTGAGGTTTTGCTGAAAAATGTCTTTCTTGAAGTTGTAGCCAAAGCAGTTTTTCTTGCTAAGTCCTCACCTGTTGAGCCTCTTTTGGACTGAAACCATATTCTTTTTTTCACTCTTTCTTTATCTCCTTCCTTTGTCCTTTATTCTCTTTTCCTTTTCTTTAAGTTTAATTATTTTTCTAGTTTTTCTACCACCCTTGCACCAGTTCTTAGGTGGTTTTCTGTGAAAATACAATGCATTGTTACAAATTGCTAGTATATTTCAAAATGTAAATTGTAATATATTTTCAGTATCTTAATGTATTTTTGTACTCACTTCTTCACTCCTGTCTGCTGGATCTGCTCCTCCTCTCTCTCTCTCTCTCTCTTTCTCTATCTTTCTCTCCCCATCTCCGGCTTTTAAGAGCATGGCGCTGTGGCAGGCTCTACTTTATAATGGCTAATTGCGTTAGCTCGGGTTAACGAAAATTCGATTGTTTATTTACCCCCTGGTCAAACTTTTCTCTTTTTTTAGGTAGTTCTTTTTTTCCAGCATCTGTTCATCTGTTGTTGGGGATGGTGGTGTAACCAGTCTCTACAATAATAGTTTATAGTTTTTACCCAGAAATAATTAAGTTTTAATATTTGTGGCAAACATGAAAACGGGTGATTTGCAAAAATCATTATGCCTTATGCCATGGGCTTTTTAGGATTATTTAGGCTTACATTTAACTACATTTAATTGAGGTGACAGTGCTAATTTGGTTGATTTGTGATTGTTGGTCATTATTGATTGAATGTTTGAAAGGATCTATATCTCATTAACCATCAACCAGTCTTCCGGCATGTCCTTTTTATGGTTATTAAAGTTGTATTGCCTAGATTTTCCCTAGTCCCTTGTAAAATGCACCATTACCACAGCAGGCAGAAATCCTGGCACCCCTGAGTCTCACATCTGAGGAAGCCAAATGTTCATACTTAAGCTGTTTTATTTGCTTTTATTGCACAATAAAATGTCACATTGTCTGTAAAAGGTACTGACGTACAAGGGCCACCAATGAGTGGAGCCAAATTTTCCTTTCTGTATCTTTTGGGTGTGTGGAAGGAGCCAGAAAAGCACATGATTTAAAAAATATAGCTGAAATGAACTGTATATTGTGAATATATCTACAAATGATGGCTAAATCGCATTCAACCTTATGAAAAATTGTACTGCACTTTGTTTATGATGCATTTATGACAAAATGAAGCTTGGAAATTTCCAACCTCTCACTTTCCGCCCTAAAACCGTTAGTGCTGAGGTCAAAATAAAAAGAAACAGAATTATAGCTTGTTTGACCGTTATGCACATAAAGCACATAAAACTCTTTATGTTTAAATTAAAGAGTTTCTTCATTTATTTTTAAACAAATTAAACACATCTACTGTTAATTCAGTGGCAAAAAATGTGATGAAAGTGTGAAATGCAATGAAATCTTACAGCTTAACCTTCCAAATTCCACATGTTCAGCCATACCGTTAACAAATAGCCTATGGTGGACAAATAGAAAGGTTGTTTAAAAAGCTTAAAATATGCTCTTACTTATTGTTCTGAATGTCCCATCATACTCAAATGGTGCTACCTTAGCGAACCTAAGATAATAAGGTTCTGAGCTGAACTATGTTATTGAAGTCATTTTCAATGAGATGTTTTAAAAAGAGGTTGCTTCAAAACAGCTGCAGGCAAATAACATATGCAGTTTCTGAAGATTAAAATTAAGTGATTAGTCTCTATCATCAGAAGACCGCTGGAGGTGCCATAGCTATCTGTAGCTGGGAGTCTGAAAGAGTATATTTGACTTTGCTCTTTTTGGAAAGGATGATTTTCATTTTCCCACCATTATTCATCACAATGCTAGCCAGCACAGGCATCTGTTAGCTGATGTAATAGAATTGGCAGTTAGTGTTCTCCTCCGAGCGCATTGAGCTATTCGATGCTTATGGTATCAAGTGATTGGTGGAGTCAAAGCTAGTGAGTGTAATTGAACACAACTAAATACAAGTACAGCAATCCCCCAGTTTTACGCGGATCAGGATTCAGTCACAAGCAGATTTCTTTTTAGAACCGAACTCATAGTTTTAAATTCAAATACGGGTTTACGGGTTTACCTTTACATTTTCTTTAAGAGTAATGCATTAAACTGAGTTTAAAATGATATTAAAGTGTTCTGGGAGCATATTTGGGGGCATACTTGGGGTTTACACAATAAAAATAGGCTTGTTTTTTACCAAAACACAACAACGCAGATTTTCACTATATGTGGGAGGAACGTAACCCCCACAAAAAGCAAAAGATTACTGTATATGAGAGTATTGGGGCTCCTGACCATTACACCAACAGGAACTTTAATGACATTGCATTCTAACACATAGACTTTAATATGGAGTTGGTCCAACTTTGCAGCTATAACAACTTCCACTTGTAGTTTCTGTGCCCATTCATTCTGTAGAGCATTGATGAGGTTCCGACACTCATGTTATATAAAATAATTCTCCCATGTGGGGCAAAGTCTACAAACTACCAGTTATTTTCACTACATAAACACATCACTGTTTTTCAGAAGTGATGTTCTCTTTCTTCCTGATTCTCCACCATCGACCGCCCGCTGAGAGTAAAAAATGGTCATTAGTATGGCTGCTGCGAGGAAGAATCACGTGAGCAAAAGAGAGGAATACTTTCTCTGTGGTTTGAGGGGGTATGAGCTGTCAGCCCTCTGATCATCTGCACGACTTTTTCCTTCAACCTTTTACTTGCTTTCTGCAGAATTAAAAGGGATCAGGATGAAAGAGTGTATGAAACAGTGGAGGGCGGTAATAGAAGCCTCGGAGCAACAGAAGAGCAGCAGCTGTCCAGGGTGTCACCTTAACTGCTTAATGGAGAAACACACACGTCCTGTTTAAGAGAGAGAGAGGGAGGAGGATAGAGGTAAAAGGTTATCAAGGTCCCTGAGGCGATGGGAAGACGTGTGTCTGTTTGTGTGTCTGTTTGTGGGTGTTTGTTTGAGTGGGTGGAGGAAAAAAGACAGAGAGAGAGAGAGAGACAGAAAAGGGGAGGGATACAGAAAGAGAGAAGAGAAAGAGAGAAGAGAGAGACAGAGATGAAGAACAAGAAAGGTTAAGGGAGAGAGACAGAAAAACAAGTGAAGATACAAGTGAAAAAGAGAAAGAGACAGATGAAAAGACAGGACAAGAGAAGCTGAAAGAGAGAAACAGAGAAAGAAGAAAGATTAAATGAGAGAGAGGTGACGGAGAGGAAGGGAAAAGAAGGTCAAAGAGAGAGATAGAGAAAGAGAGAAGACAGAGGAAAAAGTACTGGAGGGAGAGAGAGAGCGAGTGAGGAAGAGAGAGAGAGAGAGAGAGAAAGAAAGATATTAAGTAAGACTGAAAGAGAGAAGAGAGAGAATAAAATATCAAAAGAGAGAGGTGGTGATGAGGGACAGAGTAAAGGTCAAAGAGAGAGAAAGACAAACAGAGAAAGGGAAAGAGAAACAGAAAGAGAGAGAGAGAAAGAGAGAGGGGGGGGGGCAAGAGAGCAGATGCTGGTCAGTTGTGCTAATAAAATGAAATTAAGGCCCGGGGCAGGATAGGGCAAGAGGCATGTTTTGCAGCCCAGCAGGTGTGTGTGTGTGTGTGTGTGTGTGTGTGTGTGTGTGTGTGTGTGTGTGTGTGTGTGTGTGTGTGTAGAGCACTGGACACACCAAGCCTCGCCTGCTGTCCCTCAACACCAAAAACAGGACAGGGAGATAAAGTACAGAGAACAGAAGGATTGAAAAAGAATAGTTTTGAGAGAATGAAACAGAAGAAGAGGGGAAGATCTATAGGGAGAAGAATAGAAGATGTTAAAGTCTAGACTTTAGTTAGTACTAAATTAGTACATCCTGGAAAAAACTGTAAAACAGAAAGAACCCCTTAAACTGTAGCCTAAACTGAAGGAGAGAAGACAGAGAGCGAGAGAAAGAAAAAAAGAGAGGGCAAGAGATTGAGTGGGACAGTGAGCAGAGAGAAAAGGGAGAGAAAAAGAGAAAAGGAAAGAGAGAGAGGGTACCAGAGTGAATGGGATAGGGACCAGAGAGAAGAGAGAGAGACAGAAAGAGAGAGACAGAGTGAGAGAAAAAGACAGAAAGAGAAAGGGAGACAGAGAGAATAAGAGAGAGAGAGAGAGACAGAGAGTCATGTGGCCTGAGGCACAGACTGACATTATTCAGTCTGGGACACTCAATCAGCAGTACAGCCTCTTCCAAGAACATGCACACACGTACACACACACACACACACGTACACACACACACACACACACACACACACACACATGCAGCATGTGTCAACGTATCACCAAGATATTTATTGTGCGGTCTATTTGTACATCCACACTTTTTTTGCATACACAATACATTTATTATCATAGTGTGAGTCACTGATAAGAAATGATGGCATCCAACCCAGAAGCGCCTTCATCCTGCCCTGTGAATGACAGCTTAATTTCACTACTTTAACACAAACCCATATTATCCCCACCCACGCCCGGCACGGCGGGCCAACGGGCCCCAAGATTGTGAGGGAATCATACTCGTCCTCGCAGGTCTCAGGAGAGAGGGAGGAGACAGAGGGATAGAGGAGGAGGTGGGATTTAGCCTCGCTTCCACCAGTCTTCCTCTAGGGATGAATAATGCACAGCCTTGTCACTAGAATACAGACCAATCTCTGCCTCTTAATATTTGTAAGCTGAATAATGAATGTGATAGAAAAGCCGCTTTGCACTTTTCCTTTCAACTTTCCTGTCTTTCAGACCAGCCGGGGAGAGTCAGAGAGAGGAGGAGGGAGAGCTGAAAGAGATGGAGAGCTACAACAGGGCACAGGGGATAAAAAACAGAAAGAAAGATGTATAGATAAAACCACAGGATAGCGAAACAGAACGAGAAAGACAGGCAGGGATGAAAACATAGAAAGAGGTCAAGAAATAAAATCATAGAATTAAGAAATAGAAAGAGACAAACGAAATCAGAAGAATGAAGACATATAAAGAGATTGAGGGAGAAAATCATGTGATAAAATGCATAGAGAAGTAGAAAGAGATGAAATGAAATGGGGAGAAATAGAATGTGAGAAAAGATTAAAAAAAAAAGGAAAGAGAAGGAAAAGAGGGTGGAAAGAGATGGAAAGGACAGAGAAAGATAGGTGAAATGAGAAGAAGAGAAGAAAAAATAAATGAAACAGGACAGAGAAAATAAAGATGTGTAGAGAAAAAGTAAAATGGAGGGATGAAAAATAGAGGGATATTTCTATATAACATTTACAATGTGAACAAGAACAAGAAATTGAAGGAAAAGGAGATGAAAAGATAAAACAAGATGGAGGGATGAGAAATAGAAAGAGAGGAAGAGATAAAAGCTGTGGATGGCAGGAGAGAGAAATAGAAAGTGTTGAAAAGATTAAACAGGAAATAGATATGGAAACATATGAAGGTGGAGAGATAAAATGAGATGGAGGGATGAGTGATGGAAAGAGACGGAGGGATAAAACTGGGATGGAAGATTGTAGAATTAGAAAGAGGCAGAGAGATGAAACAGGAAAGAGGGGTGATAAACAGACAGGGATGGAGAGATAAAATATGATGAAGTGATTAAAGAATGGAATAAAATGCAGAGATAGCAGGTAACAGAAAGGGGTGATGAAAAAGAAAAAGAGGTGAAAAAGAGATATGAAATGAAAGGATGGAGTGATAAAAAGCAAAGGAGATATAAAAAGGTAGAAGAAGAGAAAGAAGAAGAGAAAAGACTGAGATAGAGAAAGGATGAAGACAGGAAGAAAAAGGAAAGGAAATGGAAAATGGAAAGCAATGAAGAGATTGAAAGGACTGGAGCGACATGGAGAGAAAAAGTGAGGGAGAGCAACAGAGGTAGATAAAGAGACATCCAATGAAAGGATGGAGTGATGAAAAACAAAAGAGAAATAAAAAAGAGTGAAGAGAAAAGGACAGAATGATAGAAGAAAGGATTAACATAGAGAAAGGATAAAGGCAAGGGAATGAAAAATGGAAAGAAATGGACAGACAGAAAAGAAGAGAGAGACAGAGAGAGAAAGAGAGATAGTAAAGAAAGAGGGAAGGAGGGCAGTGAAGCTAAAAATCCCTTTGATTTCTTTCTGCTTTCATTAAAGCGGGGCTTTGTGTAAAGTGGCTCATGCATATTCTGTTCTGTTCAGCACAGAAATATCACTCCGCGCTCTGTCCATCCCTCCTTCTTATATTGATTTTCACGTTTATTAATATTTAAAATTCAATCAGATGGGAAGAGCTCTGGAAAAGTTATATGTTTCCTCGTTTTATTTTCCATCCTGTGTTTTTCAGTGTAAAACACACAAACAAATAGCCATATCACAATCATTAAAACTTCCTAAAGTTTTATTTGTTTGTTTTAAAAGGTTAGCTTTACAGTAAACATGACTGAGCAACAGGAAAGTACAGTAATTTGCAGTCATTTCTATTAAGGTTACAGATGTTTTTATGCCTCTGATGAATGTGATCATTTCAGAGATATGAGTTTGTGCTTCCACAGTGATAGTGTTAGATTAAGCGTCTTATATTTACTATAAATAAATTTTACTTTAAATAGATTTTCCAAAACAGTAGCACTTGGGGCATTTTTCATTGCTGATTTTCCCACTTCACAAAACCAACATCTGACCCAAACAGGAATGAAGAAATTTAAAGTTTTATTTCTAATTGGAGTTTGTTCTGATTTCTGAACAGCTGCCCTCTATTTGCAGGTTTTAGATGGGATGGAGAGCTAAACCAGGCAGTAGTGCTGTGAAGCGATAAAAAATTTTGATCTAATTAATTACATGGTGTGGCAATTAATTAGTCTAATTAATCACATTTAATTGCACATACATACAGACATTACAAGAAGCAGTTTTTACCATTTATTATTGAATACAAGCCAATACCTTAGGCTACAATGGTCATGGCATTATCACTGACTGAACACAAACCTATGAATTAGGTTACAGTATATGACAG
>JBBPDC010017067.1:0-13055 GCA_037974485.1 Hemigrammopetersius urotaenia | reverse complement strand
CTATATATTTAAACATTGAGGATTTCTTTAAAAAAAAATGTCAAAGTCTCGTCTCGTTCTCGTGAACCCAGTCTCGTCTCGTCTCGTGGGAAAAGTGTCTCGTCACACCCCTAGTTAGTAGTAGTAGGGATTTATTATTTGTTAAATATGAGTTTGTGTTGTCATGTAGTTAGTTTGAGGCCTTCTCACCAGTCACCCTCCTCCAGAACGTTAGCTGCAGGATGAAGGCGAGTAGAGCGCTGTGTGTTGGAGTAGTACGGAGACATGTCAGTGGGTGTGATATTCACTGGGCAAATGTCTGATTCAGAGCTGATTGAGTGGAGAAATAAAAAGCTATTATTGCTCGGAAGAAACTGTGTGTTTGGTTTTTTTTTTCACGCTTGCCACAAAAGTCAATAGTAATTCTTGCATTACTTCTGTCAAAGTTCAGGCCTTTCAAAGTATAAGAATTTTTAGAACCTGCTTTAACATGATAAAATAATGATCTGTAATTAGTAAAGCATCCTTTTACTACTCACAAAAGGTCGGCAGCATGGATCACGTGTACACAAGCAAACCTGGGCTGTCTGCAGAGATGCCTAAATATCGGCGTACATAACTCTGATATCGGCCTATGCCGATATCGTAAAAAAATCTGAATATCATCCTGATACATCGGTTGACCTCTACTCAAAACATAATAATAGTAATAGCACACCTGCCAAGCCGAACGTTTCGATGCATATGTAGCCTGGGTGCATGCAACGGTTCTTGTCATTGTATTGTAAAAGATTGCATGTTTTTATTATGGGCCTGTCTATTATAATTATGGCAGGCCAATATTATTCTTCACCTCAGGTTCTTTACTATGGGCCTGCCTATTTAAATGAATGGGTGCTTAATACTTAATGCGGCCCAAACCGTGCTGCACACCCAGGCAACCTGTATATCAAAACGTTTGGCTAATCAGTGAGAGGTGTGGTACTACTTTTGTTGGTGTTTTGAGTTACAGTGGCAACGCTTCTCACCAATAAAGATGGCTGAGATGCCATAGGGAATGAATAGGGCTCAACTTTCAGATAGTCCTGCTCGGACACACTTCATCCAAAACCCACCAAACTTCATGGGATAGAAATTGAGTTGATTTATTGTAACATACTATAGTGATGAAATGGTGATGTTTCACAGAGTATCAGGATGCTAGTAACAAAATTTCACCCTGGGTCCCTTTTTAGGTTTGTTTTATTTAATGTTATTTTTAATGTGATTTTCTTCAGTGTGTGCAAAAAAGTCAATGAACATGGAGAGGACTAAATCTACGGGTCCCAGTGGAGGTCAGCAGGTGAGTCATGTGCCTAATAATACAGGTCAACAGGTCAAAATCATCAGAGATAAATTTATGTGGTTTTTGTAGTGTTTTTCATGCTGAATCTGTGTTTAGTTTTTCCCGCTCGTACAGTTTTTGGGATGAAGCTAGTTATATATTGCATAATAGATTGCATGATATGTATAATTAGCATATAATAATCATATGCTGAGCATTTTTAAAGAAACGGTGGTAGCTGACTGCCACTGATCATTATATCTATGCCACAGTATGCATGTATCTGACTTCACACTGAAAATATTGAAACAGTTACTTGATTGGTTCCTGCGGTTCAATAAAAAATGCATGCAAGTCTATTGCACATCTTATATTACTCATAATTCAAACAGATGATGTGACTGAAAAAAACTGAAAGCAGATCTGAAAGCAGCATGGAAAACTGAGAAAAGTGTGTTAAATTTTTTTTTGTTTGTTTGACCTGTCTCTAGTTTGTCAGTGTTATTCTGGAGATTCTACTAAAACTGGCTTTTATATATATATTTTTTACAACTTGTGTAAGGTTTATAGCTAAAATGAGATTTATGTACATAAATCCTTATGAACTTTTGTGGTTTTGCAGCAAATGACCCCCGAACTATTAGGAATGAAAGAGGAAGTGATGGAGATTTCTGTTACTGGCAGAGTGGATCACAGACTGGAAGGTAGGATCAGTGCATCCATCAGCATGTCCAAACCTTTTCGTCACACACTTCTATTACCTAAGAATAGCTGCCAGTTTCCATGTAATTACACCGTTTGGCCTACAGGCTGAACTTCTGAATGTGAATACAAAAATTTGCCTAGTGCATCCATATAGGCAAACAAGGGTGACCCTGGAGGAATGACCTTTTTACTTTAGCTAAGGTGTCTGCTGTTTGAGTTTAAGATGCAAAAGAACTGACAATCATATCTGTCAGAAAAGCACCATTTACATGAGGATAGTAGAGTAAAAACTCCTCATATTGAAGGTTGATATTGGTTATCAGATTTTTTAGCCCCTTTGCATTGCAGTGGGTTTTTCTTGGCTGTTGAAAATATACAATGCAATGACAGCTTTTCCTTATACTTCTTTCCTGCCAGCAGCATGCAGTGATGCAGTTCCTACTCCTCATAACACAGATCCAGAAGTAAACAGTCAACTTCCTGACCTCAAGACGGAATGTGAGAGCAACACTGAGGCTGAAATCCAAAAACCACATGGTGAGTGCTGTGAAGACGACAGAGCAGGCGGTGAAGATGACTCTCAGGACTGCGGGATTGTGGATGAAGAGTGCATAGATCAGAGCGCACAGCATGGCCCCTTCTTCCCATCTAAAACCGAAGATAATGATACTGGTGAGTGAAATGAAGAGCAGGAACATCTACTGACATCTTATCCACACCAGAACCTACCAGCTCAGACTGCAGCGTGCTTGTAACTCTGGAGGGAAATGATGACATGTCCACTACAGATCTGAATGATCCGCATTCTAATTTGGCTGGAATATTATAGTGGTATATTAAAGAATGTCAGTATGCTAGTAATGATATTTCACGCAGGCAGTAATATTAAAGGAACAGCTGCTCCCTTTTTTAGTTTTGCTTTCTTTAATGTTATCTTTAATGTGATTTCGTTCAGTGTCAATGAACATGGAGAGGACTGAATCTACCGGTCCCAGTGGAGGTCAGCGGGTGAGTGTTACTCACATTAAAGTCATTTAAAAAGCTGGAATGACTTGTTAAACTTTTTCAAATCATGTGCCTCTAATAATCTTTCTAGTTAGTGTTATTGAAGAGATTCTACTACAATTTGCTTTTAGATTTTTTTAGAACTTTGTGTAAGGTTTATAGCTAAAATCTCCTGAGATTTCCATGCATTAATCCTTATGAAATTTTGGTTTTTTGCAGCAAAGGTCCCCTGAACTATCAGGAATGAAAGAGGAAGAGATGGAGATTTCTGTTACTGGCAGAGTGGATCACAGACTGGAAGGTAGGATCAGTGCATCCATCAGCATGTCCAAACCTTTTCGTCACACACTTCTGCTACCTTAAAATAACAGTCAGTTTCCGTGTAATCCCCCTAATTGGCCGACAGGCTGAACTGAATGTGAATACAGAAATATGCCCAGTGCATCCATATAGGCAAACAAGGGTGACACTGGAGGAATGACCTTTTTATTCTAGCTGCTGTTTGAGTTTAAGATTCATAAGAACTGATTATCATATCTGTCAGATATGAACAGTTTACATGAGGATAGTAGAGTAAAAACTCCTCATATTGAAGGTTGATATTGGTTATCAGATTTTTTTTAGCCCCTTTGCATTGCAGTGGGTTTTTCTTGGCTGTTGAAAATATACTATGCAATGACAGCTTTTCTTTATACTTCTTTCCTGCCAGCAGCATGCAGTGATGCAGTACCTACACCTCATTACACAGATCCAGAAGTAAACGGTCAACTTCCCAACCACAAGACTGAATGTGAGAGCAACACTGAGGCTGAAATCCCAAAACCAGATGGGGAGTGCAGTGGAGATGACAGAGCAGGCGGTGAAGATGACTCATGGGATTGGGGGATTGTGGATGAAGAGTGCATAGATCAGAGCACACAGCATAGCCCCATCTTCCCGCCTAAAACAGATGATCATGATACTGGTGAGAGAAATGAAGAGCAGGAACATCTACTGACCTCTTATCTGAACTCCACTCCAGAACCTACCAGCTCAGACTGTAGCGTGCTTGTAACTCTGGAGGGAGATGATGACACTACAGATCCGAACGATCGGCATTCTAATTTGACTGGAAGAGCCTCGGGTCCCACCCAGGGTAAGAAACAGAAAGGACCTAGATCCTCCTGTGATATATGCGGGAAAAGTCTGTCGTCAAAAAAGTCTCTTGCTGTTCATTTGACGATGCACACCGGAGACAGGCCGTACGCTTGCACACAGTGTGGAAAGAGATTTGTTAACAGAGCTAACCTTCAGATCCACCAGAATATCCACACTGGAGCAAAACCATACACCTGCACGCTTTGCCCAAAGTCCTTTGCTGACCCTAGTACTTTTGGAAGGCACAAGCGGATGCACAGTGGAGAACTGCGAGTGCGCAAGAGTCCAAAATGCCAGTTCATTTGTAACATCTGTGAGAAAAACCTATCAACCAAACAAGCACTGTCATACCACATGGCATTGCACACTGGTGACAGACCCTACTCTTGCACACACTGCCCAAAGTCCTTCGCTGACCCCAACAGTCTTAAGAAACATAAACGAATACATGTGTAGAAATCAAAATTTAGTTTTGTAATTAACACTATGTAGGAGTTTTGGATGGACATTTATTTAGACTTGGCTATTATTTCCTCTGGAAAAAAGTGTTTTAATAGTACGTTTGCTGCCCTTTTGCATCAGAAACAGTTTCTATTCTTCTGGTAAGCCTTTACGCCAGATGTTGGAAAATGGCTGTGAGGAGATGATTGCATTCAGCTACAAGAGCATTAGTGAGGTCAGACACTGGTGTTTTGTTTTGGTTCACAAATACCTCTTCAGCTCAGCCCAGGTTATTAGATGGAGGCCAATCATTCCAGAAAACAGCTTCACTGCTCCACAGCTCAATGCTGGAGGGCTTTATACCCCTTTATTCAATACTTGGTATTGGGCATGGCTCATGTGTGACTGCTCCTGAGCACCCCGTTCTATAGGCAATGCCTTTCTGTGGAGGTTACACTAGTTGTGTGTTATTTACCAAAAATGTCTGTTTATACCTTGGTGGTGGTGGTATTAATTATTATTATTATGATTATGATTATGATTATTACTGTTACTATTTGGGTGTTAAGCCTAATGACTGAATCATAATATCCTGAAGTGTTTCTGCATATACAGTGTATGTGCCGAAATATCCAGACATGTCTTCTTATCGATTTTAGCTGCTTTAAGGTGGTACTGACACGGGTGTTCAGCTGCACACACAGCTTTTATAATCTCTTTTTGAAAAGCATTGCTGCTGAAATGTTTGTATATAAAACATTTATATATATAAAATGGTGTTATGGTGTCATGGTGACCATGAGTGTCAGTATCTTAGGAGACTGCTAAAGATATTTCGTTGCATTTCATTCCTTTAATATTAAAAAAATAACTGCTCCTTAAAAACAGCTTTTTAATTTTGGAATTCTCAGCAGGAAAAAAATGCAGTTGTTAAAGTTTGTTCATAAAGGGTTGTAAATAAAGGGTACTTTTTAATGTGATTTTCTTCAGAGTGCTTAAAAAAGTTTATGAACGTGGAGAGGAAAGAATCTACAGTTCCTATTGGAAGTCAGTGGGTGAGTGTCACATTAAAATCATCTAAAAGCTGACATGCATTGTTAAACTTTTTCCATGTCATTTACTTCTAATAATGTTTCTAGTCAGACAGTGATAACGTAAAGATTCTGCTCTACATTTTTTTTAGCTATTTTAAAAATGTTTATAACTGAAATCACCTGAGATTTCCCAGCATAAATTATGAACTTTTGTTGTTTTGCAGCAAAGGACCCCTGCACTGTTGGGAATGAAAGAGGAAGAGATTTCTGTTACTGGCAGAGCGAAGCACAGGCTGGATGGTAGGTTCGGTGCGTCCATCAGCATGTCCAAATATTTCTCCACACACTTCTATTACCTACGAATAATTGCCAGTTATTACTGAATAATAATTTCTGAAATGGTTTCTGCTCTTTTGCCTGTATCCTACAGCATATTAAAAGTAAGCAAACAATGCTATTCTGTTTGTAACATAAGAGCAGCAACTCCACCAAAGTGAATCAGAATCTGTTAGGAATATCATTATAGACACTGAAAAATTGGTTGTTGAAAGATAGAGAAAGACTCTCCAGTTTTGTAGGAAGATTTGAATTTCCTCCGGAAGCAACGTCACAATCTGTGGGGCAGCTGGTAGCGTAGTGTTTAGTGTTCACTCTGCGATCAGTTGTTGAATGGGTTAAATGCAGAGGTAGAATTTGGTGCTGTTGTGTGCTGTGGTATGTTCAGGTATGACAGAATGATCACTTTCAATCCGCACATTGATTGACTGAACTGGTCAGTGGCAGTCTGGGGACTGTCCAGGCCATGTCCCTTCACATCCATGTCCACCTGAGTTATACCGAGTGGCTACTGAATACTGGGACCTCAGGCCTTCAGTAAGCAGAAAGCTCAGCTCTTACTAGCTTCCCCCTGGGGCTGGCTTTTCGCTTTATCCGAACCCAAATGAAAGATACTACTCATGGACTGTTACCCCTTGCACCTCAGCCTTTGAAGCATTGCAGCAGTCTTCCATCTTTACTAAATTCAACCTCCTCAGTGTGTGTAACCGCATCCGGATCTGTGAAGGTAATGAGTGGAAGATGGCCTTCTTCACCCTATTTGGACATTACAAAGATCTTGTTATGCCATTTGGATTAATAAATACACAGGCTGTCTCCAGCGGTTCATCAATGAGGTCTTGATTCGCATTTGTGTATTTGGATGACATAATTTTTAATTATACGGGATCCGAACATGTCCAGCATGTCAGGAGAATACTCCAGCTGTTGCTGGAGCACCATCTGTTTGCAAAATGCAAGAAATCGTAACCAGAGGCCAAGTGAGTATGAACCCGTCTATTGGCCTCCCGCGGTTTAGCTGTTGCATGCGTGGACAGCAATTTTTAGCTCTTCTGTCCACTATCGTGAATTGGGGATGGTATGGACACGCGTCAGTACTTAGACTGCCATCTGGTGGCGTTAGTCTAACACACTATGGTCAAAATTCAATATGGCGACGAACACAAGTGAAGACTCAAGTGGCAACTCCATAAACAAACATCGACCAGGTAAGAAGTCCTGTCATATTTTATGGCTTATTCTGAGTTAGATGTTTATAAAAGCGTTGTACATATGTCATGACGTGCAAATGTGGGAAAAAAAAGTTTTAAATAACAACCTAGTATGTCATTAAACATAAAGTACACTTATGAACTGACGCTCCTCGAAACCTCTAATATTCTAGTAAACATGCATACATGTAAGAAAAAAGCTATCTCTGTCCCAAATAAATAACAATTAAATCACTGAATGCATACATTATAGTAATGCAACGGTACTCGCTAAAATACCGGACCGTTCGGTACACGCTGCACGGTCCGGTACGCCCTTGTGTACCGCGGTTGTTCAGTTTTGCACTTTCCTTTGAAAATGCCGCTTAATGCCTTACAGGCTACTGTTAAACAGCTAGCGCCAATGAGTGAAAGCCCTCCACGGAGAGTTAATGTCCAATCACTGTTGTGGCTCCACCCACTCACCCTCCCTCACACTGACGTAACTGGAGCTGAGCCTGCAATTTGGCACACAAACGCGGAACGAAAGAGAAACAAACACGCATGACCAGCACTGGCGGAACAGTCTAGAGGCACAAGTTTGAAGAAGCACCGGCTTCGTACAAATCTCCAGGATGGATTTTTTTTGGGTTCACTGTAGAATACAACGATCAGGGAGTCAAAACAGTTAATAGAAATGTCACTGTTTGTAAACATTGCCTAACACATGTCCTGTACGCAACATGGCTAAGCATCTCAAGCGTAGTCATGCTGAGATAACGGTTCCTGAACGGAGGACAGACTATAAGGTAACTTGGTCTATTAATGTAGATGCTGATCCTTTCATGTGGTGGAGGGCAAATGAGAGCAAGTTCCCACATGTTGCAAAAGTTGCACAATGTCACCTCTGTGTCCCAGGAACTTCTGTTATAAGTGAGAGAATTTTCTCCACTGCAGGACACGCAAGTGCAAGCCGCTCTTGCCTTGCAGCTGACAATGTTGACCGGCTTATCTTCTTACAGAAGAATCTTATAATAGCAGAGGAATAAATACCTAATACCCATAATGGCAATAATTGATGATGAACTTTACATCGTGAATGTAGCTGAAGTATATTTACTCTGACTACTGTGTTGTTTAGAGCACTTTAAGAGGCACTTTAACATTTTTAAAAATGTGGGGTTTTTTTGTTGTATTTTGTAAGTTTGAATTTTATACATGTATACATATTTTATTAATGAGTAAGGTTTATTATTTGTTTTGTTGCGTTATTTGTAGTGTTGTATTTTTAATACTTGTGTTATATTATTGAGCACAGTGTTGCTGGAAATTGTAAAGATTGTAAAAATAAAGATAGAATTTTGGAAGAAAAAACATTGTTCTCTTTATACACAAAACACGAACCGAAACCGTGGCTGAAATACTGAGGTACGTAGCGTACTGTGGGATACCTGTACAGTGGCACCCCTAATACATTACATAGGTTAGTTGGGTTAAAAATGTTAGTAAAAATGGAATATGTAAAAATGAGCACTTACAGCTAACTCTATTGCAGCTAAAAAGCTGTACATTATACCATTGAAATGAATAAGTAATAACTACATACATAAATTACATTGATTTTGTTTTTGATTTTGTCATGTTTTATTTTCCAGAGCATTTTTCTGTGCAAAGAGCATCGGAGCTACTTGGGTTAATTGATGGAGACAACTCGGATTTGGACTTGTCTGACATCGATTATCTCATCCTGGATGAGAATTACCAACCATCACCACAGGAGCAAAGCAGCAGTGAGGATGAGGGTGAGAGTAGTGATGATGAGGACCCCATTCCTGAGCCCACTCAGCACAGCAGAGGACGTAAACGTCTCCGTGGTGCAGATAATGGTTAGCCAAGACCCAGTAGATATTTGTTTATTTTATGCAGTTAGTGAATATTTACCCTCAAGGTGTGCCAAAACGTGAAGGATTGGAAGCAAAATGCTTATTTACACTTGTTGACAGGGAAAGAGACAGGTACAGGTACAGGTTTGTCCCGCACTCCCAGATGTCTCTCCATCGAACTCAAAAGGCTGATAGTTTAGAAGATAACTTGGAAGAGCCAACACCAGGACCAAGCCAAACCAAAAAAGGTAGAGGCCAAACAAGGCACGCCTTCAGGGTAAATATTCAAATTTCATATAAACGCCCATACAGATTCAAGTATTGTATTCACTAATACACCTCAATTGCTTACATGGGTAACAGGACGTGGAATACGCTGGAAGGCTACTCCATTGACGCCAAACCTTGCAGAGTATCAGCATCAGGACGAAACTGATCTAAACAGATATGGCTGGACCCCGCTAGACTATTTTGAACAGTATATAGATGGAGATTTGATGATGATGATTTCAGAATGTTCTAATGTTATGTCACTGTCTAATAGTGGGGACCCACTCAACATGTCAGTGGATGAGGTTTACCACTTTTTTGGTGCCTGTATTTTGATGTCCTGCATCCGATACCCAACCATTAGGATGTACTGGTCCAAAGCCTTAAAAATCACTGCCATCACCGACAAATTCACACGTGAAAGATTCTTCAAACTGAGAGGAGCAATAAAAGTGGTAATCGATGATGATGTGCCAGAAGACCTGAGGATGTTGGACAAATTCTGGAAGGTGAGGCCTTTTCTGAATCGGATTCTGCGAGGCTGCAGGTCTCTGAATCGACCCGATTGCGCAGTTATTGTTGAGCGGATAATTCCTTTCACCAGAGCCTATCCATGCAAACAATATCTGCCAATGAATCCAAACCCAGTTGGCATAAAGAACTTTGTTTGTGCTACAGCAGATGGCATTGTGCTTGACTTTGAGCTGTATCAAGGTATAAATGTACTGATTGAGAAGGTCAAAGAACCAGAGGGCCTGGGTTTGGGAGGCTTAGTCATCGAGCGTCTGTGTCAAACTCTGCATCATGGCACAAAAGTGTATTGTGACCGGTTCTTCACCACCATCAAAGGTGCACAACGAATGATGGAGAAGGATCTGTACATAACTGGTACGATAATGAAGAACCGACTCGCTGGAGCGGACCATGAGTTACCCAGTAACAAAAGCATGAAAAACGCAGGAAGAGGTACCTCGTCAGAAGTTTCCACCGAAGATGGAAAGTTGTGTGTAGTAAAGTGGTACGGCAACAGGTACGGCAACAAACCAGTATTGATGATGTCTGTTGTTCATGGCACACAGCCCGAAGACACCTGCCAGCGCTGGGACAAGAAATTGAAACAGTACGTCTCTGTCTCGCGGCCAAGCATTGTCCGTGAGTACAACACCAATATGGGTGGAGTTGATTTGATGGATAGAATGATTAGTTATCATCGCATGAGCACGTGTACTAAGAAGTGGACAATGCGGATGGTAATGCACTTCACGGATCTGGCTTTAGCCAACAGCTGGCTACTCTACCGCAAAGACCGTGCAAAATGGCCTGGACCAAAGCCCAGACCCATCCACTTCCTTCAGTTTCGTATGGAAGTGGCTAAGACCCTCTTGGCCCAGCATCACAGTGCAGATGCAGACCTTTCCGAACAGTCAGAGGAAGAAGATTCAAAGCAAGGCGTAAAACGTCGGGTGACTGAGTTGCCCCATGTCTCAGTCCGCAGGCGGGCTAATGCTCACCTCCCAGAAACGATTGGCCTGAAGAATGCAATGCGCTGCAGACTACCAGGCTGCACTGGAAGAACCCGAGTGCGTTGTGTGACCTGCAAAGTGTTCTTGTGCTTGCAAACTGAGCGCAACTGTTACTCAGCGTTTCACACATAGGTGATAGCAGTGATTGTGTGTACATGATCCTATAGTGTACAGTGTGAGCGAGTGCGATTATTCACTCTTCCAACTCTTCAGACTTTGTGAAGGTCATGGTGACCTCTGGGCCTCCTTAAGCACGTCAGGTCCTTCTGTTCTCAGTTATGGTACTCTTTTACATATGCTTTTTTACAATACCAATGCAAAATTTCATGTGAGCCATACTGTAACTGTGACTGGGGCAAAATGTTCATTTTGTTTTTTGTTTTTTACTATGATGATAAACACTAGTAGTCTAATGCAATAGTGAAAATTGTTTTATATTTTGTTACAGGCATTTAATCTCATCCTGAGACTGTTTGCAGCATTTCAAATGATCCATACAGTTGTTTTAACTGCCCAAAATGCAATGTTTCCATGTTTTTACTCTATTTAAAACATCTTTAAAAATATGTGTGTTATTAATACATGCAAAAGCAGTCAGCTGTGTTCAAGGTGGAAATAAAGTTTTTCACTCAATTACATAAAGGTGATTTAATTATGTGGACCTCAATTAATTGTGTGGACACATTTTTCTCTAAAAGTACATCATATCAAAAGATGATGCTTCGTTTATCAATCTAATTAGGTTCCAAAAAGTGAAACTGATCATTCTGTCATACGTGAACACACCACACAGTGTAAACAGCACGAAATTCAACCTCTGCATTTAACCCATTCACTAAGTGAAGCAGGGGGCAGCCCTCAGAGGTGCCTAGTGGTCTTGGGCATTGAACCCACAACTTTCTGACAGCAGGGCGAACTCCCTAACCACTAGGCTACCAGCTGCCTATAAGCCTAAATAACAAAACAGAAATAAAAATGCATGTAAAAAAAAAAAACAGCTTGGGCCTTAGGAGGCTATGGTGAAAGGGATGATGAACTGGCTGTGCCCCACCATGTCCTGCATGTTTCATGGTGCTCAGTCCAGAATTTTAGCACTGTGGTGATGCTCATCACCATGCTCATAAAGAAATTTACAGGAAGGTTTCAGTGGGCACCATAGGCCCAAAAGGCCTTTGAGCATAAACGTCTCTCCACAGCCCTGGTATTGTTGCTCCCGGACCCGAACTACTCTTTATTGTTGAGGTCCATGCATATAATGTGGGTGTGGGTGCTGTCCTCTCCTACCAGTCGGGCCATGACTGCAGGCATGCTCCTTTTACATATGTTGCCTGACCCCCACTGAACGCCACCATGACACTGGTGAATGGGAGCTTTTAGCAGTCAAAACTGGTTTTGAAGGAGGGGAGACAGTGGTTTGTGGGGGCCCAGGACCCATTTGGTGTGTGGCTTGACAACAAAAACCATTGATCAGGCCAAACGCCTTAAACCTGACCAGGCTAGGTGCCCTCTACTTTGCCAGGTTCTGCTTCACAATATCCTATTGACCTCTAACAATTCCAGGCCTGAGACCAGAAGGGTCACCACCCTGAGTCTGTCTTCTGTCTACTTCTGGGGGCATCAGTCAGCCTCTCCTCTGGTTTCTACCCTTGGTCCAACGGCAAGACAGAACATAAACCAGGACCTGGAGAGAACACTTGGGTGCCTGACCTCTTCCAACCTATTCACCTGGGCTGACCAACCTTTCTGGGCAGAACACACTGTGTAACTTTTCCCTGCGAATGTTCCCTTTTGAGTGTCCGTTTGGGTATGTTCTGCCTCTCTTCCCTGAACAGGAGGAGGACGTAGGGGTACCAGCAGTGTTACAATTCGCACATTACTGTTTTTGTATGTTGAGTAAGGCCTGAAGGTTTCTACTGGAGGATACTGCTGCCCAAAAAAGAGCAGCTGATTGCCAGTGTTGGCCCAGACCTTGCCTCCAACCGGGACAACACATTTGACTAATAGCTAGAGATCTACCCTCAAGATAGACTAAGTAGTTGGCCCCACATTACCTAGGATCTTTCATAGTAGTCTGTCAAATAAATCCTGTTTCCTACCAACTCCCCCTTTTCACCTGTCTTGCTTTAAACCTTTCCTTTGCAGCAGCCCCTGACTTAGTCTCAGCCTCAGACGTCACGCCCACGGAACGTTGGCTAAACGTCTGATGCATATGGTACACTTAACTGGAA
>JBBPDC010017029.1:0-13056 GCA_037974485.1 Hemigrammopetersius urotaenia | reverse complement strand
GAGAGAGAGAGAGAGAGAGAGAGAGAGAGAGAGAGAGAGAGAGAGAGAGAGAGAGCAGGAGACAGACACACTGTGTGAGAAAGAGACAGAAAGACATAAAGAGAGAGAGAGAGAGAGAGAGAGAGAGATAAAGGCAGTGGCATAAAGAGAAGAAAGAGAGAGACAAAGAGAGAAAGAGGGAGCAGGAGACAGACACACTGTGTGAGAAAGAGACAGAAAGATAGAGAGAGAGAGAGAGAGAGAGAGAGAGAGAGAGAGAGAGAGGGGGGTGGGAAGAGAAAAAGTAAACACAGAATGTAAGCATCATGGCAATTGAGCCATTAAATATTCAGAGAGAGTAGGGAAAAAAAACAAAGCAGAATTGCTTTGGGTTGCTCTTTGCACCCGTTCAATCCCCCAAATACCGCCACTTGCCTATATTGGACCTAAATGAGGCAAGAAGATAAGTGTTAGATGACTTAATTATTTATTATCCTCCTAGACATTAGTTAAATTGTCAATTTTTAGAGAAAATTACAGTCCCTGTCCCTCCTGAGAAGATGCAGCCAGGGCGTCTAAAAGAGCAGCAGATGTGCTGGTCTCAAATGGATGGAAAAGCTTAAGGAAAAAAAAAAGAAAAACTAGGTAATTTCACTCCAATTCGTTGTGGATTTGGAAGAAAAATGAAAGAACTATGAAACAGACACTGGCACTGTTCTCTTATTAGTATTATGCCAATGAAGTAGCACCTTGTGTCTCTTAGCCCCAGGCATTCAGTGCCATTACACCACCTCCTGCCGACCTCCCAGTAAATAAATAAGGAAACGCGGTATTACTGTATTACGGTATTACTGTCACCATGCTGCCTGTGCCGCATGCTGCCTGTGCAAAATGTTAGATACAGTTTTAGCAAAAAAAAAACAATGAGGGGAAGAGATTGGATTTTGCTCATTAAAGCACACACAAAAAAAACGCTGTCGAAAGGTTGGATGATACCAACTCACCCTGGTAGCATCAAGTCAAAAATGAACGAGCATAGTAATAATATGGAGGCAGAACTATGGAAAGGCTGAAGATCTGATCTTATCTGTTGCTCAAGTGAATTGCATAAAGTGTAAAAAATTACAAACTTAAATTGTCAGCAAAGTCTCAAAGCACAAATTTGCTTTAATCAGGTTAAACAGTCAACGGTCTGTGAGAAGATTATCTCCTGACAGCTCATATTACTTTTCATGTGCACATGCAGCAATATTTCTGAGAAACTTAGTATCTTAGTGTGGATTTATGTTTGTATGTGAGTAAGTAGTGGCACACCACTTTTTGGTAAAGCCACTGCACGCATCACTGATCTGGGTAAGTGGATAAGAGTGCAAATTATATTTTTGCCATTAATATTGCATGTTGCACAAAAAACTGAAGTGGTATGACCAGCATTTATTCCACGATAGCGACACACGCCCCTCGCATTTTTCTTCAATGGTCAAATTTCTCTTAAGTGATCCCTCAAGCCCAGCATGAACACTGCACTACTTTCATTTCCCTTAAAAACGCTCACCCGCATGAGAAGCTGAAGATATGGCTAAGCTTTGGAAGTGTTTGAAGAGGAGAACGTACGTCTGCATGAATCATAAGCGATAAAAACATATTGAATACAGGTTCAGGAATCACTAAATGTATGAAATAGCTGGTGAGTTTGAAGCTGATCCCAACCCCCATTAATTTTAGATACATTTCCACTGTTTCCAGCAATAATGTGTATTTTAATATGCGTAGGGCTATGTGCTGAAGGTAATAGTGTCTGGGAAATATTTATAAGTACATTAAATATGTAGATCAATGAATATCTCTATTCTGCACTAATAATGCAAGCTCAGAGTGTTATGTTAGCCAGGAGCAATGAAGACAAGACATGTTTATTTACACATTGCTTGGTGATGTTGATGCTCCGGTTTTCTTAGCAATAGCTAAAAAAGTTAGAACTCAATATTGCTTGTCTCCTCACAAGGCTAGGATGTCCAAATAGGTGAACTAGACAGTTGCCCAAAGAAGTGCACTATGAAGACAAAAGTATTGGGCCCTCTTAACTACTAAATTCTGGTTTTTCAATCATACCCAATAACACAAGAATAGAAAATCAAGCAGACCAAGACAGTTTGGACAATCCCATGCTTCCAGCTTTATGGACACAGTTTGGGGAAGAACCTTTTCTGTTCCAGCATGGGTGTCCCAGGGCACAAAGCAAAGACATGAAGACATGGTTGATTCAATGTGATTCAGTTTGGTGTGGAAAAACCTGACTGGCCCATCCAACATCTTTGGAATGAACTGGAACGAAGATTACAAGCCAGACCTTCTCATCCGACATCAGTACCTGACCTGCTCTACAGAATGAATGGGCACAGAAACTCAAAATCTTGTGGAAGTCCTTCTAAGAAGTTTGGAAACTGTTATAGCTGCAAAGGGGGACCAACTCTGTATTAAAGTCTATGGATTTGTGTACCTGTCGGGGTAATGGTCAGGCTTCCCAATACTTTTTGTTTCTGCAAAATGACAATTTTCATAAGTGCACGGATGAAAAAACACTCTACATCCTATTGTTGTGACTTGCACCACATTTCAAGAGTTCTGTGCTATTTGTACGATTAGTTTCTGTTGAAATGCTCCATGTGGGTGGAGGTAGTGTGGGTATTGTTTGTCATTTACTTAATTGAAAGATCAAAAAAAGAATGACTATAAAATGACAAGGAATTTGACTTCTGGAAAAAAAGGAATAGATGTTGGTCGCCATGAAGTCATCCAACAACGTTTATTTTAGACTGTACGATTACACAGGTCTTCCCTGCACCAGCTGTACAGACTGATAAGTTTCATTGTTAAAGTTTACCTTATGCCTGACATGCAAAACTGCCAGTCACAGAGTGTTTGTGCATGGCTTATTAAAGCAGGAAAATGCAGAACAAAGCAAAACAGCATTAAGAACATAAATATGTGAAATGAGTGGTAAACAATTGCTCAAGATTTATTTTAAACAAATTCCATTCCAGTAGACATTCCGCCATGTCATGGGAGAGAGCAGAACTGTGAGGCTGAAGGTCTGTCCGTCGCATGGAAAATAGTCTTTGATTGTTTGGTTAATTATTTTCGGTATTTGGTTGGTGAGAGAATGCAGTACTAGTACTGCTACAAAACCTCATGCACTGTATTACAGTCAACATTTTCCCTTAGTCAAAAGAATAATAAAATAAACATTTTATGCAATAGTTAAGTCAAGTAAAGTTTTTTTTTTTTTAATCATTTCAATCATAAACACAGCGCACCACAAGACTACACACTGTCACGTCTGGTGCTCGGGGAGTGATGCGAGGTGCAAGGGCGCAGGTTCCATTAGATGGATCTTATTACATAAAAGACACAGACTCTACATTACAAAAACAAAAAGCCACAATGAGCTAACAGAAGTACACCTAACAGCAGACACATCAGGAAGGATCATGTGCAGGAAACATACAGGGTAATCGTGTGGGTAATCGAACACGAACCAATCATAACCCTCATCATTTAAATCATTGGTCCCCAACCTCTATTTGGTCATGGACCGGTTTAATATCAGAAACTATTTTCACGGCCCGGCCTTTAAGGAGTGGCAGATAAATATACGTATTTATACAAATACATGATACGCATAAAAATGGGGATATTTTAAAAATATAATAATGGGGTATATTTAACATATAATAATAAACATAAATCCAATTTGTACTCACAGCTTTATTAACAGCATTTTCATAACAACGAGCCGACAACATAACACGGGTAAATCCAGGGGTTTTTTTTGGTTTTTTTTTGTGCAGTCTGCAGCCTGCGGTACCACATGACCCACAGCCCGGTACCGGTCCGCGGTCCAGGGGTTGGGGTCCACTGATTTAAATGACAACACCTGACACAGAGACCATAGACACAAACATACACTGACTTCAAAATAAAAGTCCCAGAACTCAAACCCCAATTGCAGCCTCTAGCGGCCACTCTGTGGACGTCACACAACACATGCAGGCAGGACAGGACAGGACTACAAGAGGACAGGACTGCAAAAACAAAAGAGCAACTGCACGAGAATTTACAGAACAAGGCAATGTACAGTGCAGTATACAGGTGCAGTGACAGCACTAGTGTGAGTGAATACAGCATTATGACAAACTGTATTCTAGCAGCAGAGTCGTTAACTGTGTAAAAATGCAAAGATTGAGGTAGACAGCAATAAAAAAATAGCAAAAATAGCCAGCAACAGGAATAGAACAGATTCACAGCATATAAATAATTATTTACAGTGGGAGTTCGGGGATAAGTCTTCTTTGGTTTTGCATAACAGTTTAGTGTTTATATGCCGTGCGATTGGAAGAAACGAAGCAGTTCTGTTCAGAGTGTGTGTGAGTTTGTATGTGTGTGTGTGTGTGTGTGTGTGTGTGTGTGCATGTGTGAGAAATGTACAGTTTGTTATTCAGTTTTGATGTCTGATGGCCTTGGAGAAGAAACTATTTCCAATTCATTCTTGCTGGTCAAACCTACAACAGTCCTATAATCAGTGAACTTGATGTTGCTGTTTGAATTGTGCATTGCTGCACATCCAAGGGTCTACATTGTGGACAGCAGAGGCCTGAGCACACAGCCTTCACAGAGTTCCCCCCGTGAAGAAGTCCATGAACCCATCAGATGCTGAGAAATAATGGAGAATGCTGAACTGAAGTCTACAAACAGCTTTCTCACAAAAGTGTCATTTTTTCATTGATGGGTTCATGTATCAGTCCATGTGTGCAAACAGTCAGCTACAACTACACTTTTGCATCACATATTGCTGCCATCTTGGTCAGCAAGAGGTACAACATCCACCTATCCATCCACTCACATCCACTGCTTTTCCCTAGTGGGTGCTGGAGCCTATCCCAGCAGTCGTAGGGTGAAAGGACACATGCAGCACCCTTAATGAATTACCTTGGCCAAGGACAAAGTCTCCTCAAGGATCAAACTTAGGGGGAGAACTTTAAATGTTTTATGCAATCAGGCCCTGGTCTTTAGCGTGAGAAACAGCTAGCCTGTAGGCTCTAATGTAGGTCTGTGATTCGACATCTGTTAAGTGCCACCACTACAGTTGTAATCTGGCTTATGGGTATTTTTGGACTCATTACTTTCCAAATGCAAATCCTTTTGTTGCAATTAGTTCGTCCCTCTGGCTCCACTGGCATGAATATGCATGCACTGCAAATGTTAGCTTTTCGCGTGATGAGGAAGGCCTATCCTGGAATTAGATTATATCTTTTAATATTAGATCTATTTGCAAGACAACATCTTCCTGAGTCTCAGAAGGCCATTCTAAGAACAGTCAGCACACAAAATGTAATATTTACCCACAACACGTAATGGACGTGAAAGCAATAGGAGCTAAAAGCTGGCCGGTTGCTATTAAGCTCAACCACAGATAGATTCTCGCTGCAAAAGCCATCAACTAGCATATTCAGCTTTCCGCATTTAATCACCAAGTTTTTATGAGGGCTAAGCAGCACACATGGATTAAAGGGCCAATATTACAGATGACTGAAATTGTTTTTGATCTGAGTTTTTTTATAAACAGACATAAAGTTTCAAAATGTAACAGTCCATATGGTCCATCTTTGAAAACTAAGTTACAAAAACGCCCTATTTTAAGTCTTCTCATTACAGAAAGGAAAAGAAAACACTTCCACATATTCAGTCAACAGCAGTTTAGTTCCATTCACACCAAAGTTGTTTTTTCGCAGGTCAACGAAAAAAAACTGTAATCATCAGAAACCACAACACACATTTCAAAACCAGTTTTTCATGCTGATTTTAGATCTGCTTTCAGTTTGTTCAGTCACATGAACTTTTTGAATTATGAGTAATATTCGATTTGCATTTGAGACTGGCATGTGTTCTTGCCACTGTTTCTTCAAAAATGTTTAGCATATGATTATGTAAATTGTAGAAACTATCATGCAATATATAACTAGTTTCATTACAGAAACTGTATGTGCGGGAAAAACTCAACATAGATTTGAAAACAGCATGAAAAATACAACGAAACCCACATAAACTTATCTCTGATGACTTTGACCTGTTGATCTGTGTTATTTTCATGTATCAGTCTGAAAGGCACTGTAGAAAAAACATACATCAAAATTGTAAAGGAGTTTAGAAACTTATACAGAAGTCATAAGTGGGCCTCAGTGGGAAGAAAGCACAAGAGGGATATGCTAATGAGGTCATTACTCAGTAGGGAAAATCTTCTCTACTCAGTTACTGGCATTGACACACAGGGATGAAAAGTTCATCATTATTATTTCACAGTATGGTGGCTGAAATGACCGTGAAAAAAGAGAAGTGTGAAATTAACACCTACAGCAGATGGTTGAAGACCAATCTGCTGTAATGATGCAGTGTACTTTAGAAACCTGTTTAGTAGTGTAGTCTTGCTGCTTTTGCATCAGAGCAGAAAGATGTCAGTCTTTCGAACAACAAAGAAGCAAGTCTTTGAGCCGTGCTATAAAAACCTTAACTGACATGTTAATAATCGCAATAAAACTACAGCTAGGCCATTAATGTTTAAACCTACCAGTGAGAAATGAGTCATATATGAGTCACAAATGTGTAGATTATGACAGCATGGCACACATGCGGGCTGTGAAGAGGAGAATGTTTGCAATTAATATGTGATGAGTAAAGATAGAAAGAAAGGATATATATATATATATATATATATATATATATATACATATGCAAATTCACTAACTTTTCAAATGTATATTTCATGGGTGGATCAGTGGGGGAACATACTAGGAATGTTAAGGTTATTAAAAATATGAAATGTTGGTTTTTGTTTACAAGTTTATTACCATAAATGCAAAACGTTCATAAGCTTACTGGGATATCCAAATATCCAAAGATAGTTTTGACTGCACAGTCTGGTCGATTCATCACAATACTAACCAACTGAGCAATTTATATCTTAGAGGTAATATATGAGCTGCAGCATGTTTGGTCAGATTCTGAGTGTGATAGCAGGTGCACATTCAGTTCCAAGCTTGTCACTGTCCCTAAGCAAACTATGATGCTTTATGACTTGATAAACTGGTACCAGAAATGAACTGGTTGGAACAAAACAACATTCAGATTAATCTGGCCAATACTGAATTAGCTGGACTGGCTCTGTTAAAGAATTGCCAGAAAGAATTGGCTTTATAGTGGCCTTTTAGGGGGTTCTGTGCATTATTTTCTCTTTCAATTGCAGAACTGTTATATAAAAGCAATCAAACACTTGAAATCATGTGTTATAATTTCTAACATTAGAGCTATTGGATAACATCCCCCCTCTTATGATCCATAATGCAGTAATAGTATTGTTGAATGCTATTTGTTAACAAATATCAGTGCAAATTTATGGTCCACTTGTCAGCTATGTTTGATTCATTTGCATACACGCAATTGGGTGCTCGGGGAGTGAGGCGAGGTGCAAGAGTGCAGGGTCCATAGATGGAATTTTATTACATAAATGCACAGACTCTACATAACAAAAACCAAAAGCCACAAGGGGCTAACAAAAATACAACTAACAGCAGACACATCAGGAGGGGACCACGTGCAGGAAACACACAGGGTATCCGTGAGGGTTGACCAGCACTTAAATCACAAACTCATTCAACATAAATACAACACCCACTCAACCAAGAACCAGTCATATTACACATCACTTAAATGACAACACCTGACACAGAGAATATAGACACAAACATGCACTCAATTCAAAATAAGAGTCCCCTAAATTGAAAACTCCGATGTGGACATCACAGCAATAAGCTAATGACACTGTATTCTATCTCCACCATTTATAGTGAACACATGTAAGCTTCATTTTACATGTAAGATTTTTTAACCTTCATAGTACACTTCATGAACTGTTCTACCTACTTAAAATGTTATCTGTATGCAACAGTATGCAGCTTAGGTAGGAGTTCGGTGGGTTTTCTAAATGCATTTTCCCATAAACTTCACAGAGGGTGCTAAAATTCAAACAGAATGCACATTTTTGCTCCTTGAAGATTTTATACCATGCCATCTGATGTAGAGACCTGGAATAATGTTATTTTTAATGGTTTGCATGTTTTGCTTTCAGCATGTTTTGGAGCTTTTCAAGCTGTTGTTAAAGAGTGCCTCAAAATAACAAATGTCTTTTGAGACACAAATGCAAATTCATGCCTGGCATTAAAAGGAAAAGAATAATTAACAGAAAATTGGGTGGCTGACATTAGATGCTCAGACTCAAGTAGAATTTTCAGTTTCTGCATCATCTTCACCAAAAAAAATCACATCATGGAGAGACATGAATTCTACCATTTTCCATACTCAAAGCTAAATAAAGTGCCTGTTTAAATATGAGCTCTGGCATATATGGCACCTGAAATTGTCAAACATACAAGTAAGGGCAGCCAGCACAAAGAGCAAGTGCTCCTGGCCATAATATTAGATGGGAGGACACAACAATAGCGCAGACATTGCAGCATTACATTTCAGAGTCAGCAATGGAACAATAAAATGAGACATCAGCAAATGTTTTAACTTTTCACGCATTTGAACAATTGTACAATTACCAAAGAGCTAGTATATCAACAGATCACAGTATATTTCACAGTAGCACTGTGTCCTTTATTTACATTCACATCATTTATCAGACGCTTTTATCCAAAGCGACTTTCATTCCCTACCTACAGGGGACAGTCTCTCCCTGGAGCAACTTAGGGTTAAGGGTCTTGCTCAGGGACCCAGTGGTGGTCTGCTGAAGGTAGGATTCAAAGACCTCTTGGTCTGGAGGCAAGTATCCTACCCACTGAGCTACCTCCACCCCACCCTTTATCAACACTAACATGAGCAGAACATGATTTAAAATCAAATCATTACTGAAATGGCTGTTTAATATATTACCTGAATGCCTGGACTTCAAATGTCCTTGTCACAAGTTCCAAAAGTCCATTATTTTAGTCATAATTTATAATTTGAAAAATGGATAACCAATAAAAAAAAATCACTGCGCTAGATATACAGTATCTGCTCCATCATTATCCATTCTCACTTTTTCCCACAACCTGTTGGTGGTGCTGTTCTTCTTAAGTCAACATTGCTAAGAATAATGATCTTCTTGGCATCTTTTAGCAGCAACAGATGCTGAAGAAATGTACATTACATTCACATTTACGGCAGTTAGCTGATGCTCTTATCCTGAGCGACGTACATCAGTGCTCGTCCACATCTGTTCTTTAAACCTGTAAAGCTAAACATGAATCAGCGTCCACTATTCAACCAAGTCACTGCACGCTTGGTACACCTGAACACCTGACACCTGAAAGGAAAGTCCGAAGTTAAAGCAAAGTAAGAAAGGCATTTTTTTGGGGGGGGGTTAGAGGTACGATGGGGAAGAAGAGATAAATGAGCAGAAACGAGAGGCATAGTTAGTCACCAAGGTGCTCCTTGAAGACAGCGAGGGACTCCGCAGATCTGATCGGAAGAGGGAGTTTGTTCCACCACTGGGGGGCCAGGACTGAAAAGAGTCTTGCTGCATGTCTTCCTCTTCTTTTGAGCAGCGGAGGTTCAATGCGAGCCGTCCTTGAAGCCCTGAGAGGACGAGAAGTGACACGCTGTTTGATTAATGCTGATGTGTATGGGGGTTCAAGTCGATTCTTGGCCTTGAAAGCAAGTGTTAAGGGCTTGAACCTAATATGAGCGGACACAGGGAGCCAGACAACGTAGAACTTATTTTAATTTATTTTCTCTTTGAAAGAATGGAGTCTTAGCTGCCTCATATACACCAGTCAACCCTGGAGAAAAGCAGAATGTATTTAAGCAGGCCTGTTATTGATGGATTAGTACATTTATGGCGTTTAGCAGACGCTTTTATCCAATGCGACTTCCATTCCCTAACTACAGGGGGCAGTCTCCCTGGAGCCTCTTGGGGTTAAGGTTGTTGTTCAGGAACCCACTGGTGGTATGCTGAAGGTAGGATTTGAACCCATTGTCCATTAGTAGAATGTGGAATAATATCACTCGACATGTTGAGACAACTGAAGCAGAAATGCACACTAATTATGACAGAACAAAACACTGGTGAATCATTGTGCTTCCCCACACGTGTCTTTAAAGCAATGTTCTTTTTAAACCTGCGGCACATCTTGATGCAGGTCACAGCATTGTTAGAATCAATTAACTAAATTCGTCTGCTCAGACCAGCATCTCTGTATTGCAACATGGCATTAACATTAAGCTCATTTAGCGCATAATTGAGAGAGATGGAGGGCATCACGTGGTCTCTCTCCTATTTCTCTCTCTCTCTCTCTCTCTCTCTCTCTCTCTCTCTCTCTCTCTTTGTCTCTCAGCAAAAGCATGTCACTGAGTGAAATCTCCAGGCCTATAACTTAATTACAGCTGAGGAGAGTGATCATACATTAGCATGTTGTGGGCTGGAGGGATGCTGTCACCATTAAAACACTGGGGAGCCGTCCATAAATATTTCTATCAGCAGGAATGAGTGAAGGCTGGCACAGAGCAGCCCCAGTCCTCGCACATCTCTCACGCTGCCTCTCTCACTTATTAAACATCCAACTGAGCTGAACAGTTTGGGGATTAATGGGCGATTCCAATCTGTATGTCTAACAGTGCTGTAGAGAAAGGTTTTCTGCATACAGATGAATCAAACAAAGGTGGAAGCAGAGACTAAAATAAAAAAGCAAAAGCAAAAATGAAGAGCAACGTAGACATAGAAAAAAGTGAGGTTCTTAAGTCAAGGAAATTCTCAAGGATGCTGAGGTTTTTTATTTGAGGTACAGAATAGCACAACAGAATTATTTTATTACCTTCCCATTTCCAAGGCCAGCAGGGTGACTGGGGATAGCTCCACCGAGGCTTTTATATTTGGATGTGCTTTATCTAAAACATTTGTCTTGGAAATAGTTTTGCTCCGTACACTGTGCGAACGTCTGACTGCCAGCAGGGGAGGTAAATAATGCCCACAATGCATTTTCCATCATGTTTATAATATCTCGCAAACAGGCCATTTCGCCTTCTAAAATATGATTTTACTGTAATATTTTCATTTGGATTCCAATTACAGAGGTTCCCGGGATGGTCCCATGTGCTTTGTATGGACCTTTCTTTACTCAAGTTGTCACATCCAATCTTATTTTGCCATTGCAGATCCCATTGTCTCAAATATTTCCATAATGAGAGTGTGCAAGCTAAACATCTATTATTATTATTTTTATTTATTTATTTTTGATTTTTATATAGATTTTTTATATTCTTCAGGTTTGTGTCCCAACAAAGTCTAAAACCAGTTTAAAAATCAGACCAAATATGAGTGAAGCTCCACATCTGCCATTATATCTGCCATTTAAATCAATGAATCATAAGTAATAATGTCAAGATTAATTTTCACACAGGCACTTGAGTTTGAGTTTCAGATTATTGATATTTAATCCAGTGTTAATTCAGCATTAATTGGCCTTTAGTATTTTTCCTGTTTTGAAGTGGCCATTTAAATGGTAACTGGTCTTCTGGACTATTTTAAATACCATTTTCCAGTCTTAGACTCAAAGGCAGTGCCAACCGTGATGTTTCTTTTTTTGTTCTTCAAGGTGACTGATGACCATCACTGTTATTCATTTAAAAAACGGGCTTATGTTTAGTCTTATATACGTTATCCAGGCTTAATCTTGACCTGAGAAACTGGCTTCAGCTTTTAATTACACCCTGTTGTCATCTACACAAATTTAGGACATTAGGACATAAAAGTCATTAAAAATTGATCTGATGAATTTGGTTATTACATACCAATTTTAGTCTTATGGGATTATGCATTTAAAACAATAATTGTGGTTTGTTGAGTTCATTATTTGTTAATGTTTGTCATGTCCTATTGGTTAGTCTTGTAGTAGGTTTAGGTTTGGGGACTTTTATTATGGAGGTTACAGGGATTTCTTGATTTGTTACAGCTGTCTTTTGTTTGGGTTAAGTGTTGGTGTTTTGTGATTGGGTTTTGGGGTTTCGCTTAGTGTATTTAAGGGGGTTTGTGTTTTGTTTTAGTTATGGGTACACCAACACGTTTTGGTTTCTGTTGTGTGTGTTAACCTTATCGGCCCTTGTGTTTTGGAGTTTTGCAATAAAGTACACAAAAGAACGGAAGCCTGCGCCTGTCCTCTTTTGAGAGTCATGGGGAGACGTGACAATGTTATTTAATGCAGTAATACATGTCAGTCAAGGTAACTTGGTAAAAAAACAACCTTTCAATCAAAAATATGTTTAGTTGATGTGTGTATGTGGAACTCCAGATGTTTCATGTATGCTCTACTGTATGCTATCTCTGTGCAGGACCAGCTTCAAGCCCACACTGCAACCATCTGCAATATTAATGGGACTTTTGTTAGTGCTGAGGCCTTAATGGAATCCAAAGACAGATTTTGAAATTATACACTTATTTTGAAAATGAAACTGAAGGGTGAGGTCTCATTGCAAATGACATCTCTATCAATCAACATGGGCCGACACATACCCAGTAGAAAATCTTCACTTCAGTGAAACCGCAGCTGTTTTTCTGTAGATAAATTTGTGCCAAGGCAAAGCCGTATTTACATAGAAACATAGTTCTATTAGACAAGGACAGAAAACTCTTTCGGAGCAATCCAATATTTCAGAGTTAGAGGGAGCTGATATGACACCACGCTGTATCGTGGGAGATGAATGGCAAATGTTGCATGTCATTATGCTTTTAGAGAACATATTTCAGAGGAAAGCAGCGAAAAGTGATGTTTTTTCATAGGGGTTGACAGCGAGTGGCCGTTATGAAAGCATTAAAAAGACTAATTAATGTGGGTGGTGTTCTCCATTAACACTAAAACAAATCACAAACTACAGGAATATAGACAGTTACATATACACCAATAAGCAACCACTGATATTACAACCACTGAGAGGTGAACTGAATAACATTGGTTTTCTCATTACAATGTCACCTATATATATATA
>JBBPDC010017019.1:0-13056 GCA_037974485.1 Hemigrammopetersius urotaenia | reverse complement strand
TCTATCTATCTATCTATCTATCTATCTATCTATCTATCTATCTATCTATCTATCTATCTATCTATCTATTTATTTATCATCAGACTTAATTGTCCTTCAGTCACACAGAATCTCATAGTTACACCATATCTGGCTGAAGTTATACCTCTTTACGAGAGCTTGCAGACCAATACACCCACAATATTACTACATGAAGCTGCATAGGGGCTAACAGGATATTTGTGATGCCCTTTAGGTGTGCTAGAGCTAGTCTGTCAAAGGATATTATGAGTGCAGAGGTTACAACAGAGGTCATTCAGTCTTGTGAGAGTTGCATTTTGGACTTTTTGAAGCTGGAATCAATGTCACACCTCCAGTCATCTGCAGAAGATGTGCCTAAAAATGGTACAATTTAGCACACACAAAAATAAAATATCATCTGGACCTCTGGAAATGTTGGCACACTCCGCTTTTTATAGATCAGGCAGGGTGAAAGACATCAGTAAACAGTGCTGGAAATTGTAATCAAAAGCACACATTCAGTGATTACCATGATCGTACGCCATATGCTGTGAAAATAAAACAATTTCCAACACTGTCCACAACTGAAGATCAGTGTGTAGTGTGATCAGGCTGTGTCACAAAGTACAGTCTGTCCAAAGACAGATACAAATATCACAGACCTCAAGTTAGACATTTAAATGTTTGTTAGGTAGTCCACTCCATTGATACAGCGTTTGTTGTGTTGAAGACTTTATCAGCTAGATTGAGGTGGTTCCAACTGCAGTGGAAAACAATCATATGTATATAGGGGCATTACCCAATGCCCTATGCCTGTGGGCACGATGGTGAATGGTTTTGGGACTAATGTGGTTCTTCCCTTGTGGAGTGTGGGTAGAGGAACTCCGTCTTCTCACATGGCTTGTGGGTAATCCTTGAGCATAAAGGTGGGAAATTCACACACAAAAAAGCAGAGACAATGACAAACTCCCCAGTGAGGGCCCCTTGTATACTCTGGCTACTCCTCATTGATGGTGATCTCCTAATCACTATCAGCTGAGCTTCGTTCCACTGTGCTGGTCTCCTGTACCCGTGAGCAGTGTGGAAGCTGTCCGAGGTGCTGAAGTGACCCAGCCAAGAAAGGCATGCTGCCGCGGGATTGGGGGCCTTTAAGTATATACAGTATAGTTTACAAACTAAGGTTAAAAATCATTGCAACCTATCTGATCATCAGAAATGTTCGTGTTTACAGAAACTCTTTTGCGTTTTGCAGTCTTTCTAGATGAAAGGCCACCAGCGCCCATAGTGATCTAAACCAGATTTTCCTTTAGCAAAAATCAAGTAATACTTAATATTAGCACTATTAGAATAGTGGTCTTAGTTAAATCTGTTTATTATGTGTACCATCTCTGTAAAACTAGATCTGCAACATTTTTTTGAATCATTCTGTTTATTATTATACTTTGCTGACATTTAAAGCAGGAGCATCAATTTGAAAAGGACAACCTACAAAGATGTAAGAGGGATTTAAGCATTTGTACAGCCTCTAAATACACAGTACCACTGTGTAGGATGCTCTGTGAATTAGCAATAATAAGTATGAAAAGAGTCTCTCTCTCTCTCTCTTACTCTCTCTCTGTGTCCCGCCCCCCCCCACCCCCACCCCCCTCTCTCTCTCTCTCTCTCTCTCTCTCTCTCTCTCTCTCTCTCTCTCTCTCTCTCTCTCTCATTTTTAATATTTCTAGGTCCAGACACCACCTAATACCTACAGTTCTTATCAAAGGTTGCTAGCACTTTTTACACACACACACACACACACACACACACACACACACACACACACACACACACACACACACACCCCTCTCATCCCAGTTGGTTGATGTTATCAGCCTTGCTTCTGGTGATAGCTGAACTTCTCATACATATCTCTACTTACTTCTAAACTTCTAAAGGTTTGCAACTGATGCAAACATATTCCTGCAAATGCACACATGTTCCACTCAAGCCCACATAAACATACAGTACATACACTCTAGACCTATGCTAACACATCACACATAGTCCACCCTAAAAAATAAACAATTTTCTCACTGTTGAGTTTCTTGCAGGTAAAATAACAGCATGGTGTTTTTCTTCTTCGTTCAATGCCTTAAACTTTTTCCCCACACGTGTCCAAGAAACTCGTGTAGAGTATGAAGCTCGCCTTTCATAAGCAGCTCATTGGAAGCAGCTGCCCTGAGCTATATTGACAATTCACCTACCAAGCAAAGGTTGGCACGGTTACAACAAACTCTTGCAAGGTTGAAGAGAGGTCAGGTTGATAAAATAAAGCAATGTGCATGGAGTTAGGCATTATTTCATGTCCTAAAAGCAAGCAAGTAGTATCACATCATGTTGTAAAGTCTAAAATGTCAGGTCTAAAAGCTTGAAACTTGGCAAGCTTTGAATTCCCCCAGCTCAATCCAGTTTTATTGATTTACTACCTATAGATGTCCAACAAGGAGCGAACTAAAAACTATAAAATACAAAGGAGCCATTTAATGGCAGTCATACATATAACACAGTCAACTGATGATAAAAGACCATTTTAGGAAAAAATACACTCCAAACCTGTCACTGAATTCTGAAGGTGTCTAATTGGCATGTTTGCTGTTGCTATTAATTTACAGGTCAGATGCTTTAATGTCATATATTCTTGACATTAAAACATATAACACAAAATGTCTGAAATATAGCATGTTTTAAACGATTCTGTTTAGGGTTGGCGTTAACATCATGCATCCTGTAAAGAAGAGTTTAATCAGAGACAAAAATGACTTGTTGGCTTATTAGAAATTAGTAAGTATTAGTAACACCATGAACATTTGTGTTCATAAACAGTAATGATAATAAATATCCTGTTACTACAAATCCTTTATTGTTGCTAGATTGTTGATAGATAAAAAATTGATAAAACATTAAAATGTTTTAAACTGAAAGGCAAGTAAGATAACATACAGCATTCATCCGTCCTTTTTAAATCTTTCTAAAAGTTGCACTGACGTCTTGATGCCTTTAAGTGTTTATTGTTCCCTTTGTGACCCATCCTTAATGTTTACTATGTACATTTACTCCTACTCCTGTGTTCTATGTATTACTTCTCCATAAACTGATATGATTCCAGTCACACTGTTTAATCTGTAATTTTGAACTGAACTTTTATTAATTACTTATTTGATTACTAATACAGCCATCCTAAGCATAGCAGCTACAGCAATGAGGATAAAGAATAATAAATCATGGGGCTGGCATTTTACAACATTTCTATCACGTTTTTGCATAAATTTGTACATTTATATCATAGTTATTTCCTATGTGGTCCTATATTATGTATGCACATCTCAATAAGTCACTCTGGGTAACAGGCTCTTGCAGTGGCCAGGTACGTATATGGGGAGCCACAGCTGCTCTAGGGTCAGCTGAGGACTGTGGTCATGTCACTGTTCGTCAGGTTTGTTTTGGTTTGCAAGCTGTACTGCAGGCAACCACATTATCACACCATTGCGCTGAACCTCTTTACTGGGGAAGCGGAAAAATCTTCCCAAACTTTCAAGATCTGGACTTCTGTGTTCTCATAGCCATGCCCTCCCAAAACACATGCACTGATATGCAGCAGGATTCCCTTCACTCCACTGTAATTGCATTTCTGGACGCAGTCAATTACACACTTAGTAGCCTCAGTGCAACTGGATGGAGGGAAGTAAGTAAACGGCTGGTCTACCACCTTCTGCCAATCATCTCTCTGGCATGATGCCTGTCTTTGCTGTGGTGAGGGCTGTGTGAGGCAGGTGGTGTGTTGCTGTGTGTTGTGTTGTGTGCAGCACACAGTGGACGGATCCGCCACACACATTTGGCAAATGTCTAGATGTCACGCTGAGAATCTGCCATCCTGCCAGCCTGTCAGTGCTGTTTCATAGCACCTTGTGAGCTGTGTGAGCAGAGACTCAGCAAGGGGGCTGAAACACAAAGCACAGGCTATCTTGTTTCTCTCTCTCACTCTCTTTCTTTCTGTCACTCTCTCACAGATATACACACTCCTATAGACACAAACAACCCCTCACCGCTTGAAAAAAGCATTAAAACGTCCAAATAAATTAGTCTGGATTGTGCTTAAAGCCAAGCACTTGGCCTAAATAAAGCTGTTCGCTTAGTAAGGCTTCCTCGGCCTTCATATCGCAGCTGTGCTGCGATATACTTTCTACTTTTATGGGCACTCTTTGTCTGCTCTACACACTCATGCTGTTCTTACAGGATCACACACACCCTGACAGAGCAAACCTATGGGTATTTACTCCTCAGCCCACTCTGGCACACAGAATATGTATTAGAGATGCTAGTGAGTCTATTTGAAATCTTTAAAGTAGCAGCTTTCCAACATGTGTCCTGACAAATGTGCGTAAGCTGACACAGATACCTCGTACACCCCTTCACTATTCCTTCTTTATGCTGCAAGAAATGACTTTAAAAGACACACATTATGCAGTGAGTCACACAAAGCATTTATCTGACTTTTTAAGATTCAGGACATGGTAGATAAGCTGGGAGAGCTGCCTATAGAAGTAATTAAAAGTAATAGAAGTCCAGGATAATGGTGATAATGCAGTATTACTAAGTGTCTAATGACCTTTCAAAACGTTTTATAGCCCTCAAGTGTTATTAATGCAGCTTGAACAGGCTGCATTCTTTACAGATAAGGTTTAAGCAGAATATTGGTCTTTCTCTTAAATTTGAAAAAAATGTCACTCATCTTTCTCACTCTGAGTGATCCCTATAAGAATAGACATAAATGAGTGCAGAAATAATAGAATACAGTAACCTACCGCTTTTTGCACCAAAAAAAAGCCTAAAAATGACTATTTTATATTGTAAACCCTAAACAGACCCCCAGATATGCTCCCAGAACACTTTCATTTCAGTTTAATCTCAGTTTAATGCATTACCTTTAATGAAAATGTAAAGGTAAACGCGTATTCACCTCTTTTAATTTAACTTACAGTAATAAACAACTGTGTAGAATTTGAAAAAAGGTGCTTCCAGGTCAGCTACAGCCTGGCCCCTTGTTTGAAAACAGAAAAAATATATTTATTGCCACAAAATAGCAAAAAAAAATAGGCAGAGGATATTTGCAGTTTCCGCGTGATTGTGGGGATTTCCGCATACCATTAACATTATCGGTTCCCCGAAAAAATCTGCGTTAGACTGAATCTGCGACTGCTGAACCATGTAAAAGTGAGGGGTTACTGTAATAGAAATACCTGTAAAAACAACTCTATATATGTAGCTCATATACTATACATTGTAAACTCTATCATATAAAAGACAAACTGCTGGATTTTCAGTTATTATGCTTATAAACAACTATCCAGAAACATTTGTATATTATTGTGTAGCCACTACAGGACTAGAGTTCAATATAAACGAGAGCATTGTGGTATTGGCCCACAACAAGGAACTTAGAGTTTAAAAGGTTAAAGTAATGTACTTATACTATTGGTTATTAGTGTTATATTCTAGAAACAGAAAGAAGACTGCTGGCATTCACTTCTAGTGTGTAGTGCATCGCAGATCAGATTGACTCACACACACACGACATGCGTTACAAACCTAAGCCAAGATGTGTCATTTCTGAAAGAAGCCATAAAATGTCAGCCGCAGAATGACAACGTTTGCCCTTTGAACTTTTCATGTGTGGTTGTGCCGCGCCTGGATTGACAGATTTAAATGTCATTGGGCTGCTCTAATATTGACCTCTTACACTGAAAGTTTAAACCAATACAGCCTCGATCCCTCACTGTACTTAAAGGTTCTCACAGTGTAGTTAATGGTTTTCACTTAGATATTGTAGTAAATTATAGCTCATGGAATATAAGAAACAATTTGTGCATTCATTTTTTTGTACATTTTCAAGAAAAAATGTTCTATGAAAAGAAAATCAGAATGAGCCAACAGGAGAAAACGGGGGATAAATTATGGCACATGGAATATAACAAATGATGCATAGTTATAGATGGGTTTAGACTTGGGTGTAGAGTTATTACGTATATGCTTTTGCAGAAAAAAGATCCCTGTACCTTGTGCAGTTTTGTACAGCAAATGCTGTAGAAAGCTTCGCTATTCCACCTACAGTGAAGTTAGTGTATATCACCTTGGTTTTAGCTACTTAACTGTTTAGAAACTAGCTGTGCCTTGAATTTTAGCATTTGTCTATGTTTCTAAAATACATAACACATCTTGCTGTGACTTCCAAGCCACATACCATCTACTATGACTGTTTGTGCCTCACTCTGGATTTAATTTGAAGCAGTAATGTCAAAAATGCTGAACAGCATGCTATGGTGTGCAGAAGAATTGAACCACGCTAACAATCAACACCAAATACCAGTGCTAGTGGGGGCACTTTCATAAAAATAATGGTTTCCAATTTTTGGACCCAGTACTGAGCAGCAGAAGTACTTACTTAATTACTCCCACTGGAATCAATACAAATTTCCAAAAAAATAAACATTTTGATTTTGTGTAAGTGTGTAGCTCAATCATCCAAACCTATCCCAGCAGTCATAGAGTGAAAGGACCCAAACCATGACATAAATAACTTTTCAAAACATACCTATAACTTCAATGATTTAATTACACATAATATTTCTAATGGAATACATTATTTTACTGGCAAAAACACATTTACTGCCAAGATTAATATTAGTCTGACTATGCTATGTTTACATGTGAGCATTTGAACATAGTGGAGTACCATGTTATCGAGAAATAAAATCAAATAGTGTTAGGGATTATTAATGACAGCTCTTGGAATAAAAACCACACAAATAAAGTTTGCACTTCTCTACAAAGTTTGATAAGCTGAAATCTCATCAGTCTCAATGCACAGGCAATTATAAATCCCCTTGGACACGACTATAATCCTCGCAGGTGGAATCGATCAGAGCCGTTCATGTTTCTGATCGGCAGCCATGCTGTCAATGTGACTAAATGAGCACTGTTGAATGGATGCCACTGGCATTCATTTGATCGACTAGTTCTAGTGTATGTGTGTGTGAGTGTGTGTCTGTGGGTGGTGTTATCACAGTAACACCAGAGGTTTTTAACAGTAGTTTAAGTATGAGAGAAAACCTGGTGAAAGAAGCTCAGGACAAAAGGACTGTAAGAGTTGATCACCCATACAAAGGTGATTTAAGAGTCAATGGGCGTGCTGGGCTTCATTGTGTAACCTATTTTACCTTTCAGTCTTTTACCTGTAAAGAGCTCTTTATCGTCCGAGGAATAACAGCTATGAAAGACTTCATCATGGTCTCATAGTTTAGCCCTTCGGTCCAGTGCATCCTTACATAACCCATTAACCCATTTGTGCCGTAGTGACGGTATGGTATGACCGTTCTAGGTAAGAACATAGAAAAAACCTTTAGAAGTGCTGCCTTTTGCCTTTTTCACAGCAAGAAACAGGCATAAATAAGGCCAAAACAAATAAGGAGATGGCACAGTCACCCATTACATTTATATAACCACAGAATATACACTGACACTATAAATGTTTTTGTTTGCTTTTATGGTTGTTTGTGCAATATTTTATCTCCATAAGGTGGTCTAAGTCTAAAAGGCAGAGTGCACACACATCCTTTCCATCAGGAACATGACAGAACGAAGAATCTGATCAAATAATTCCTTCCCCCTGTCCTGACATGTAAATAATCCAGGCAGACGAATCAGCAGTATGATCTTTCATCGGCTTGCCTTGGGAAGATGACAAGTCTGTTGACAGTTTGTCACCACATGTGTGACAAGTAAACACAAACACATGTCAAGGACCCCCTACCACCATCCCTAACACCACCCATTACTCACTGACAAACTATTACCCATAATGCTGGCTGGGACAGGTCAACTGAGAGTGTCAGAGGAAAATGATTGATCATTGACTCCCTGTAGTTCACTCCAGCACTCTTTCTTTCGCAGGCTTCCGGGGGTAACGCTGATTCTCTCTCTTTGCTCATTGTGTCTTCTTGGGACTTCAACCTTTCTACACTCCTCACTCCTCAACACTCTATTAACCTTTATTTACATCTTTACTATTGCAATCTCTTTAGACCACACAGTCCTCTTCCTTCTCAGTACATCACCGCATCCATACTTTATAAACTGCTTAGTGTATTTTACCATTCTGCCCTTTAGGCACAGCATGAAATGTGCCTTGATGTGTTCACAATACACACAACCAATGGCCCTGAATTTAATGTGGACCTACTAAGACTACAGCTTGTTGTGCAAACTGTGAGTAGGAGTGTGAGTGTGTGCGTGATCATGTCAGGTGGAAGCTGAATGAGATCCAGGTGGCACCTAATGATCACGCTCAGCTGTGGGTAGTTTAGTTTAGGTTCTGGTGCACGGGGATTGGCCGGGCTTTAGTTTAAAGCCTGGTCGTTCCAGAGGAACGGTGCGTGGTCACCCATGAACATACCCAAGACGTAACACCAAAGTATTTGGGGGTTTTTGGAATGCGTGCTGGACGGAAGGTGAAGTTCACCTGGGTTGTAAATGTATTTAGTTTAGTGCTCGCGCTCAGTGAGAAGAGAAAACGCATCACCCTGCGGTCTGTGGGAGAAGCGGGTCAGAGTCTGGTGTGAGTGTGCTTGTGACTCTTTCTGTGAGACTGTCTCGTTTAGGAAAAGCTATCTGGACTGTTAAAAGTCGTGTTCCAAAACGAACGGAGGGGAAGCACGGTGATAGAGGAGATCCGGCAGAAAGAGGAGCTTGTGAAGACGAGCGGCACGTCTCGCCGGCAGCGATCTCCTTCCTTCCCTCTATCCTTCTCTCTCTCTCTTGTCTGTCTTCTATCCTGGAGCTAAGTCTATGCCTCGTGCTCACATGTGGTGAGACCTGCAATCCTTACGTGGGTTGAGGCGGATAGAGAGAAGACATTACGAACTGAAAGCAAAACCGTTCGGAGGTCCCAGTCGGAGAAAAGGTCCTTCAGGGAAACATGGTGTCCGTTCAGAGCCAAGGAGATCCAGAGGGGTGAAGGTCCCCCTCGTAGTCGGGAAACTCCTCCGTGACTGAGCATGATTTGAGTTGGACTTTGTGTGTACATAGTTGCTTTGGAACTTACGCTGCTGCTGCTGTATCTCAGCCCGCCATGACACCCGTGCATGGCCGTCGGGACTTTAAACCTCTCTCACTCTCTCTTACTCTCTCTCTCTCTCCCTCTCTCTCTCTGTCACTCTCTCTTACTCTCTCTCTGTCTCTCTTGTGCTCTCTCTTACTCCCTCTCTCGCTCTCTCTGTCTCTCTCGTTCGTGATTTTTCCAGAGCGCACGGATCGTCTCGCTCTCACTCTCACTCTCGCTCCTGCTCTCGCTCTCTCTGTCTCTCTCTCGTTTGTGACTTTTCCGGAGCATGCCTCTCTCTCTCTCTCTCTCTCTCTCTCACTCGTTCTGGAGCATGCAGATCGTCTCTCTCTCTCGCGCTCTCTGTGTCTCTCTCGTTCGTGACTTTTCCTTATTTAAACATCGGGTTTATCTTTACATAAGGGTAATGTATTATGCTGAGATTTAAATAAAATTTAAGTGATTTGGGGGCATATTTAGCGTTTACAGTATTAAAATAGGCATTTTAAGGCATTTTTTGACAAACACAGCAACACGGTTTTTCATTATACGCGGGTGCTCGTGTAACGTAACCCGCGAATAACGGGGGCTTACTGTATTTAGCAAAATGTTCTACATGTAATTCAGGGGTAAGAAAGTAGTTAACATAGACTGTATGTAATGACATATTCAGCACCACATCTTCACAAATATGTCTGCTTCTTTCTACAGTGTTATCCTGTTATCCAGGATGTGCTTGAGTTTCACACTTGCGGCCCATTACCCACTGCATCTGTGTCTATTGAGACTTTGTACATAATTTTAAAAAGAAGAAGAAAATGGACACAAAACTGCCACATGTTCAAATTGTAGTAAACTGAATCTAATCAACAGCCACACATGTAATATCTCCAGCCATTATTCTGCATGATCCTTCTATGCTTCGCTCCAAAGAGAAGCGCATTTCGCATTTCACCATGTACATGGCTTATAAACTGAGTGATGTCTTCTCTTCTAATTTAATGTGAAACACTGTTGTTTATTGCTTTTCACTTTTCTGTTAAGCACTATTAAGTCTTGTTACACAGTACTGTATATTCAAAAGTGATGAGATCTGAATACTACTTTGGTGTCCCCCTGCATTGTAGAGTCCCCCCTTACACAAAAATCACACTAACTATATCTACATGCACATAGTAGCCTGATTAAATCCACTCATAGTCCTGTTACCAGCAGAGTCTGACCTCAGCCAGCCCCTTCAGGACGCAGCTCAGTTTACTGACGTGCAGGTTTCCCACAGTTTATTCCCACAGCTTAAAAATATATGTGCTCCCATTTCTCCTCAAACTTAAATATTCAGTCATATTTCTGACAGAATGTTTGACATCAGGTACAGCACTTTCTCTCCTAAAAAATCTGAGCCCTTTCATCATGTGTGTGTTTTGGTGTCTCGAAATTGTGCGCTACTAAAACTCAGGGGGGGACCTGAGTGTTCACATATTCAAATATTTCTCAACTAGTCTGATCACCATCTCCCTGGAAAGCATGTTTTGATCAGGCTAATCTTAGTTTGTAGAGAACTTGTTAGACTATAATAACCAAGCCCTGCTGTCTATGTGTATAAGGCTTAGTGAGATCGTCAGTCCTATTCAGGGGTGGCGGTAGCTCAGTGGGTAGGATACTTGCCTCCAGATCAAGAGGTCATGGGTTCGAATCCTACCTTCAGCATACCACCCTGAGCAAGACCCTTAACCCCAAGTTGCTCCAGGGAGACCCCTGTAGTTAGGAAATGAAAGTTGCTTTGGATAAAAGCATCTGCTAAATACCATAAATGTAAAAGTAATCAGAGATTGTTAGTCCTAATCTGAGACATGTGCGTTTAAACATAGTTAATGTTGTTAGTCTTAAACTTTCAGCATTAATCTGGCAGTCAGTAGTATTAAAAAGAATGTTTGTGTGAAGAATTTTACACTTATTTTTTTACTTTACACTTCAGGCATTCAACACTCCAGCGGCCTCCCAAAGAAGGATTTATGAATTAGCCAATCAATTTTAGCCTTAGGTCAATATAAGCCTGGATCTTCTGTATTCACTTTTCCATTTTACTGTTGATCTTTTTTTGCCTGGTTAAATCTCCATTGAAACTCCAGGTCTTTTTCCATGAACAGCTCTTCAACCAATCACTTTCTGACAAAAGTGGATTCCTCTGGTCCTTTTCAGTTTGTCTTTTTTCGTGATATCCACAGATCCATACAAAAATAAGAGACCACTGCAATTTATTTTAAATCAGCATTTCTATGAGTATGACAACCATTCTGTCACATCCTGGCTTCGCTCGCTCAAGCAGGAGGCACAAAAGCAGACTTCCATTGTTATGCTTTTCTTTTATTTCTTCAAAAATAAATGGCACGAAATGGCCAGAAAACACAAAACAAAGATGACTTTGACTTCGACCCTCACTTTACGTCTGTTGAACCTCATAAAGTAAGAGTCAACAGACAACTAAAAGTTAAAACAGTGGAACTTAAATACTCTAACAAACTTAATTAACCAAACATAAAACATCTGATACCCAAGCAAGAACAAACCCCAGTGTCAACATAAAAGTCCTTAATAATGCAACACTTGGGGCCTCTAGTGGCCGCTGACTAGGGATTTGACACATTCCATGCCAGTGTCTGTTAAAATCCTACACAAGCACCTTATTTTGCTTAATGAGGTACTGATTAGTGATCACCTGAATCACATCTTATTTAATGAGGAAAAACATGAAAACCCTGCTGTAATCGACTCTCTCCTCACACGATGAGACCAGTTGGATGGCGAAACACTACTAGAAGTGCGCCTAAGTAATTATTGCCATTTTGTTTAAGAGAGAACAAGAGATTTGTTTCTTTCAAGTTCTGCAAACACTGCATCATTTCTCTTAATATGATGGATTGTCATGTCCTTTAAAATTATACTTTTATATTTTAATATTATAATTTATATAATAATTTATATTATAATTTTAATAATAATTTTAATTTTGTCCAAATTTCCAATATTTTTATATTGTCAGCAGCTCTAAAAAACTAAGGCAAAGCAGTTCAGTTCAATACTTGTACCTATAAAAGACAAACCCTGAACATTTTTGCAATTTCAGAGAAAGAAACAGAGATATCAAATATATAAAGCAATTTACAGCCCAGTAAGCTCTAACACTGTGGCAGTTTAAAACCCCATAACACCCATTTTCTTCCCACACCCCAGTAGACAAACACATTCACCCAAGGTCAAAAATGCCTGAAAGCCACTGAAAAAATCTGCTTTATTTCAAACTCGAATGACATGGCACAAATGCTTTATATTATTCACACTATGTGGTATAATTTATTCCTTTTCAGTGTGTTTGCCTATTTGTCCTAAACACCATGCTTTCATGTGCATGTAAATGAGTAATCCCAGGTGAAATATCTAAACCTGTCCTCTAGAGAAAGCAGTAAAACCACCATTGTGAAAGGGGTTAACCATGGCTATATCTGTAATCAGGGTTGTGTCATACGTGTATTTGTGAAGTATACCAAGTATTTCAACTGGTGTGAAGCTTCCGACTTTCTTTTATTATTTTACTGTGTACCCTGAATAAAGATTATTTTATTGTGTGTTACTGTGTTTTGGTGCACTGTGTGCTACTCAAACTCAGGGGGATGACCTGTGTTCACATATTTAAATCTTTCTCAAAAAGTCTGATCTGGACAGCAAGTTTTGATCAGGCTAATCCTAGTTGGATGAGAATTATATAAACTATGACAACCAAACCCTGCTGTTTATATGTATGAATCTTTGTGAGATTGTTAGATTATTAGAGAATTTTTTGGTGTACATTCAGTAGTATTAAAAACGAAGAATATGTATTTATAGAAAGACCTGCTTGGTCTCATATGTATACACATATATATATA
>JBBPDC010016962.1:0-13059 GCA_037974485.1 Hemigrammopetersius urotaenia | reverse complement strand
TCTCTAGATGACTTGTGGCATCTGCTGGACAAAACAGTGAATCAGAGCAGAAGTTGTTCAAATGCCACCGCTGAAGCAATAGCAGAAGTGGACCGTTACTTGGGAGAGGCCAACATTCCAAGAACTGAGAATCCACCCGATTATTGGAGTAAACAAAAACATGTGTATCCTCACCTCTACCAGCTGGCACTTCAGTTTTTATGTTCACCAGCATCCTCCGTACCATGTGAGAGGGTGTTCTCCAAGGCTGGGGAGGTGATTTCTAAGAAAAGGAACCGCCTCAACCCAAATACAGTGAAAAAAAATTCTTTTCCTCAACAAAAATCAATAAAGCACTGTAATAAAGCACTGAACTCAATCACTGAACACAAACACAAATGTTACCCTCTTTGTTTATTCATACCTTTATATTGTTTTGACTCAAAATAACAGAGAGAGAGAGAATGAAAGAAAATCTACCAAATAAATGCAAATATAAAAACACTGCGAAGTGGCATAACACTGATACAATACAATACTACTTCATTATACAAATTGCAAACGTGGGAATGAAATATAAGTTCCATAAAAAATAAACAAAAGAAACATTTCGTCCGATACTTGCTCATACACGCTCTTACAAAACACGAAGCGCCAGTGGGATTCATCCCCATTTATACAGAAAGCAACACTTGGGATGAAGCGCTGACGTAACGAACCGAGGCTTCGGTTGTCATTGGTCACGTGGATTTCTGCTTAGCCGATACGCGCCTCGAAGCGAGGCTTCATCTGCCACGCCCCTTTATTCTTGAACGCGCTTCGGGGGTTCATGTGCCCATCACTATCTATCAACATGCAGCATGAAATTCAGAACTGGGATGAAGCACGAGCCTGCAAAAGAAACACAAGAAAATTCAAGGAACAATCAAGGCATGGAACAGAGTAATATACAACACCAAAGAAAGACAAATACAGACTTGTGGAACAGGGGTCAGGCTGGGGTTTAAATAATGAAACCAAATGAGGAACAGATGAAACTAATAATGACGGGGTGTGATACAAATAAAGCATGAGGACTCAAAAGGGAGAAAGGGAGGAAGGGAAGAAGGGAGGAACAGAGGTGGATTGGGATACGGGAAAGCTGGGAACGGACAGACATAGAGACAGGAACGAAAGTAGAAAGAGAACAGAATACTGGGGACATGAGAAAAGAAATAAACCATAACGAAACTATTACTCGGGAGACTGGGAACGGATTCTACGGGGGCAGGGCGAGGCGACCGTGACGGCTTCAAACACTTGAAAGTATTAAATGACATCACAACATATGGAGAAAGTGGGCCTGTCCTCTGGCTGTATTCCCAATAGTACTAATATGGACTTGTAATGTTTTTTTTCCTTTAAATAAATCTGGTTAAAGCACTTTTGGCATCAGAGCTGCTTGACCAGTGCTTCAAAAAATCTTGTGACATCAAAACATATTGAGAATGTGGGCGTGCTCTCTAGCTGTACAGTCAAACCCCAAAATTGTGGAAAAATTGAATTTATGATGTGGTAAAAAATGGCTATTTTTATGGTGTAAACCCTAAATATGCCCCCAAAAACACTTCATTTGAAACTCACCTCAATACATAACCCTTAAAGAAAATGTAACGGCAAACCAGTATATGTACTGTACAGTGTATACTGAACTGCTGTCTCCCGCAGTGCTGGAATGTAAAATACAGATTTTACCCCAATATAGACTGTACTGTAATTAATGCAAGCGTGTTTTCTTTGGAATGCGCCGTTGTCTTCAGTTTAAGCACGGTAAATACATCAATTTAATTTACACTAAAGAAATACTGGGCTTTAAGAAGAACAAAACAAAAAAGATCAAAACAAAAACTAAACTGTGTTGTTTTATTCTAAATAAACCTGGTAAGACTTTAACATGCTCAGCTTTTGTAAATGATCTTGCACTTAAAGCACTATTGGCCCCAAAAGCGCTTCAGACACTTGAAAGGTATGTGACATCACAACAAATTGGACATGGCATTTGGCTTTTATTCCCACTGACGCTTAAGTTTACATGTGAAATTTTCTTCCTTTAAATAAACCTGGTTATACTTTAATATACTCACTTATTGTAAAATAATCTCGTGTTTAATAGAGGCCTCATGTGGAGTCTGATCTTGGTCTGATCTCTGGATCTCTGCTATGAATCACTCACCATCTGCTGCACATCTCCTTCACTATGCTCAGAAATGACTCAGTTTGTCCTACATGCTCCTGGTGTTCTGTCACAGGCCTACACACACACACACACACACACACACACACACACACACACACACACACACACACACACACACACACAAGCTTGAGGCTGCAGTGGGTGGGAGTTCAGGAATGTTGCATGACAAACAACTCAATTTCTCAAAGCCCAAGAGCAGAAGATCAGAAAACGTGAAGTTTTATTTTCTACACTCAGACTTGCGTGACTGACACGAACTCCCCGACTGTCAGTTCAGTCAAATTCACTTTTATTCCTAAAGACTGAGATGTTGTTTTACCAGAGTTCTGAGAAGTTTTTGGTCTGAAACCATGAGGCAAAATAGTCCCCAAAGAAAAGTAATTTAGTTCAGACTCTCCACTATTTTACAATCATCAGCATCCATTTAAACACTCAGAGACACGTGGAGCTTCAGTGGCGTCAATAGTGAATAAAACAGCTGGATTTGTGTTGGAGACGTCTGGTTCCATTCAACTCCACTGTAAAGAAATCAGAGTCTCTACAATGAACCATTAAAGGAAATGATGTTAACATGAACTGTACCTCAGTTCATGTGCAGTGCTTCACATTAACAGTGTTTACTGGCGGTTTGGAGCTTGAAGCTGGAAGAAGAAAGTCCAGGAGCAGCAGATAAACAGAGCAGCTTTTGTGGCTCTTACATCCTTTCTGGGTTCACATTAGGACTGACATCTTCGACACTGATGACCTGTAGACTAACAAACCTTCTCCAGGCGTCACATTGTGGCCACAGTGCTGCTCATGGACGAATAGCTTTTGGTTACTGGACCACTTTCAACCTTCTTGGTGTCTGAAAGTGCAAAGTGTAAGTGGCCAGTGAGTGGAAGCACTAGGCATTTCTAATAAAGTGGCCAGGGAGTGTAGATACAGATGTTTTATCTTTGCTGTGCTTGTACAGCTGGATCTTTGTGACACTCCAGCAATTACAACAAAAACAATGGCTGTAATTTAAGTCGGCGAGTGGAAACAAAGACGGTCGGAAGGCTGCGGGTCATCTAACATTAGAGGCCTTTATTCAAACCCACACAGAAAGAGGACCAGCACATAATTAAATATTTTAGAATGAATGGTGCACTGGAGGATTTACTAAACACACACACAGAAACACACACACACTCATACAAACACACATACATACAGAACACCCCTGGGTCAGTAATGAGGATAGATGGGAATGGCCCTTGGCAGATGGTTCTTAGATCATGTTTGTGTTCGTGTGTCCTCTGGAAAGAAGACACACATGCAAACACACATAGATACAGCCATTGTTTTTTATACATATATATGTGCTTGTGTGTGTAATACTTTACTGATTATATATTCACTACTATTTGTACATGTAATTTCACTGTTTATTCAGTTAAGGAATGTTTGAAGGATGTTAATTGCATATTCCAGGGTTTTATTTATGTTGCACTCTGTTTTACTCTGTTTTCTCCTTCCCAGCTTCAAATCAGGCACTTTTAAATCTCTGAAGGCCCCAAGAAAAAGGTCCACCTTGTGGGTTCATCCACCGTGAAGAGAAAATCTGGAAAATAAAACCTTCTATTGGTAACTGATGTGTTTTTTCCTTTTCGTGCCAGAACGTTGTTGACTCTGAATGAATTACAGCAGTGTTTATTCAGCTGCGTGATAATTTCACTGTTTTATTCTTCTGAATACAGCACTCATCCTTTATAAATCTAAAATGATTTAAAAGTAATAAATACATAAATAGTAAATTGACTGCTCCAGTGGGTGCGCTGAGGAAGGGTGGCCAGGAGAGGGTAGCATGAGGCAAATCACCAGTTCACCACTCTCTCTCTCCCTCTCTCTCTCTCTCTCTCTCTCTCTCTCTCTCACACACACACACACACACACACACACACACACAACTGTAGAGTTCTAAATAAAATACTTTCATTTCCAAAATATTAAAAATGTCTTTCCCCACAAATGGACTTTTATGATAAACACATCTTAGCCCATGTTAGTGCCATAGTCCTGTTGCCATAACACTATTAACATCATAGACCTGTAAGCACCATGGACCTGTTATTAGCCATATTAGAAACATAAAACTGCCCTATTAGCAAAATAGAATTGTTAAAATAGCCATATTATCTCCATAAACCTGTTATTAAGTCATATTAGCACCAAAGACGTATTATTATAGCTATATTAACACAATACACCTGTTAAAATAGCTCTATTAACACTATAGACCTGGTATAATATGATTTGGGTAGCTGGATGACCTAGTGGTTAGGGCATTGGCACTGCAATCAGAGGGTTGTCGGTTTGAATCCCAACAGTTGGCGTCAACACTGAGGTACGGTTGAGCACTGTAATGTCCCCTGCTCCCCAGGTGCCCCTCACTGGTGGTAAGCCCTGCTTAACTGAATGAATGGGTTAAATGCAGAGAAAGAGATCACATTTTTCACATTGTTGTGGTGTGTTAATGCACAGTTTTAAGGGCAATTAAATTAAAACATAACATTTAAATGAAATAAATTAGCACCATAAAACCCTATTAGCACCGTAAACCTATTAAGCCCTATTAGCACCAAAGGCCTGTTCTAATAGTTATATTACCACTATAGAACTGTTAAAAGCCCTAAATCACCCTAGGTCTGTTATAAAGCCCTATTTGCACCACAGAACCTGATACAATAAAGAATTGTTAAAATAGCCCTAATAACACCATATTGTCATATTTATTAACTATGATTTATTTCCTTTTGGCCACATCTGTAGGAATGTATCCATGATGGCTAAATTCCATATGATTCATGTTGAATAGCACTGGAATTGTAACCAGCTGGCTGGAGTCGGTTTTGCAGACCAACCACAAAAAATGATTCATACAACATTTTATTGCAGATTACTTTCACAACAGTTATATTATAATGTTTAAAACTGCCAGGGTGGTGCTGTACTGCCTCCTAGCAGTAAAACATGTTTGTGCGTATGTGTGTATATATGTGTGTGTGTGTGTGTGTGTGTGTGTGTGTAGCTACTAAAGGGGTTAGGAGTCTCACAGATTGAAACCCACTGATTTATGTAAGAAAAATAACATTGAACAACAAATGGTTATGCATTCTAATACACATAATTTACAATGGTGCGTAATAAATTATTAATAATTGTATAAAAATATCACAGCGTTAAAATAACAAAACACAATTCAATAGAGATGTGTTTTAATAACATATACAATTTTAACCATAACGTTTTTTCAGTAATAAAGATGCTGTGTTTTAATTAGAAATTGGATTCCTTTTTGTTTTTATTTATTTGTTTACATTCAATAAAGGAGGGTCTGGGGTTGCCATGGTTACCCATCCCCGTGGTTACGTATCCAGTTTACTACAGACACAAACGCTTTGAGAGGAGCCTGGAGTGCAGAGAGGGGCGCGTGCAGGAGCAGAGCCGAGAGAGAGCGCGCGGATCTCACGCACCTGAGCTACAGGTAAGACGCATCACTTATCACTTCATTCACTCATCACTTCATTCACTCATAACTCATAATCACCGATAAGCAATTAAACCTCGTATATATATAGATCACGGCCAGGGCTCGCTCTCTGAAACTCAACAAGTCCCGCGTGCCGTGTGTCCCGCGTGCTGTGCTCGGGTGCTGCGCAGGCTTCTCTTGCGCGTGATTTTATTCTCTTTTCATTTCTATCAAGTTCTATCATTTACAATATTTTACTGTATTTATACACACACAAACACACATGGACTGAGGAGCATTTAAACACGAAAAGTGTTATTTAACAATAATAATAAAAATGTATATAATACAATATTAATGTAATTCACTGGCCACTACTGCCCAATACAATGTGGTGATATTTGTCCGTATTGATTGAGAGGTTGAGCTGATCTGTTTTTTTTTCCTTCTCTCAACTTGTAAGAAATGAAGTCTAAAGATTTGGACCCATCTCTCTTCACGGAGAGTTACTGTCGCGTCTGCAGCGCCCAGCTGAGCTCTGATTCCCAGAGAGTCGCACACTCTGAGGTACCCCCCCCCCCCCCCCCTCACACTGTTTATTTACACTGCTGATTACTGTGCACTCACTGGCCACTTTTACCTGGAAACTCGCCCTCTTAGCTCTTCCTTGTAAGAGTTAATGTAGAGTTAGAGACTACATTACATACATACAGTTTTTTGATGTACAGTTTCCACCTAACAATGGTGAAAAGTTGGATTATTTTTCTCTAAGTATCAAATGGTGGTCAAATGTTTGTATACCTTTTACATGTATCCGTGCAGAGCGGCTTTAACTAACTACACTTGTGGTCCCCAATTTGGCTGTCGTGCACTGGGTTCTTGCCATGGACGTCCTTTTATTTAGTTATTTAGTTATTTTCTTTATCTGTATGCACTTTGAGATTTTTGCGTGAAATGTAAAGGGCTATATAAATAAAATGTGTTTATTATTATTGCTGTTGTTGTTGTTGTTGTTGTTGTTGTTATCATGACAGAAATACACTATCAACACCCTAGCAACCACCTGGGATACAACAGGAACCACTAAGCAACACTTTAGGAACCACCTGGAACATCATAGCAAACACTCAGGATCAATTATTTGACAATATCCTGGCAACAACAACAACAACCTAACAACACCTGAATAAACAACAACCTAACAACACTTGAATAACTAGCTGACACACCATAGCAACCACCTGCAACTGCTAACCATAAATATCACAATATTAATCACCTGGCATACCATAGCAGCAGCCTAGCAATTTCCTGACAGCCACCTGGAACACCATATAAACAGGGCTCACACGCCACACCTCCGATTTCTCACGCAGAATCTAGGCTGCCCATTGGACAACACCATCAACATTGGGTGCTTGCCTCGCAACAACACCCCCCCCTCAGCGTTTGGCAATACGAACCACCCCCTCGGCCGTAGAAGGTGAAAATCTCATGCGCAGGTTTTGGGGCAACTTGAGAGCCCTGATATAAACCATTTAGCAATACAGCATCGATACCAAGGAGCTGCTTAAACTCTGCATTATCTTCAGGAAATTGAGTTATTTATGCAAGCACAAAAGATCCTTAAAATGGTGTGGCAACTACGAAAACAGAAATGCTCTAGAAGACTCAAAATGCTGGCTCTTCCACAGCTGTCCAACAGTTTCAGCTCTTTTCTAAGCTAAAACGTTCCTGCCTTAAATTATTTTGATTCTCTAGGATCGTAGCAGGTGTTTGGTCTGCTTTGCGGCTCAGGACCAGGTTTCTTCGCCTTTATGGAGATATAATATTTGGAGCTGTGATGAATAACAGTTACCTCCTGACTCTGTCTGGTCAGCTGGGCGTTCTTCCACCATCTGCTCACAACACTCCAATCAATACTGTATGCTGGATGAGGGAGTAGTGATGAACGAGGACCTCGCAGGAGCTACACGTCTTCTTTCTTTTGCTGAAAGTGACCAGATTTACACTTCCCACAAATGTGGCCAATCAGCCGAGACATGTTCAGTATCTGTAGTTTGCTTCTTTAGCATTAGCACTGGAGCTACAAGGCTAATGTAGCTAATGAGTCATAGAAGCTTATACCTCACAAATTAGCATGCTAACTGCGTTCACTCATCACAGACTCGCTGCTACCTGTTTAAATTACTTTAACACTGATGCTATGCGGCTAATGCAGCTAACAAGGTTATACCTCACCAATTGGCATCACATTATTTTAATATACCGCAGTGAGGCATACAGAGTGAAAAACCATATAAGCATCCTATTAGAGATTACCGAACACCTACACACAGTTTGTGGGATGGCAGCTGTTAGCATTTGTCATTAGCCTCATAGGTCCAGTGCTTGATCTAGAGAAGCAAACATATCTTGGAGTAAGAGAGACTTTTCATTTTAAATGGGATTTTTTTAGTATCAGTGATGAGATGTGTAAGATTCTCACTATTCTCATCCTGTGGAACTGAACTACTGCTTTTGACACGATCATTTAGTTCTTCTTACTAGCCTTGCATTGTCTCTATTACAGAATAAAGACAGTTTAATACAGTTTATTACAGTTCTGTAGTGTAAACAGTTGTAAAACCTCTACAGTCCCAAGGTGTCCCACAAAAATTGATTCTTGGTCTTCTGCATATGGGACATATCATTTGCAAACTTGCCTCCAGATTTATATATCCACCACTAGCACTGTTCATGTCACCCTCTTGAACCGTCTTTATGAAATTAAATCCTGAATGGAAGCAAATTTTGTTACAGTAAGCTACGATAAATCTGAAGTCATTTTTATTGGTCCAAAATCCCTTATTGAATCACATCACAATTTCTCTCTTACCATTGATGGCACCACTGTTCATTCCACCCCTCTCTTCCATAATCTAGATCCTCAAACTCTTTCCTTTGAACACCATGTTAACCATTCAGCTTTCATCCACCTCAAAAACATAAGTCTTCCTCATCTTCTCCTCTCATTTTCATCTGCAGAAACGTCTATCCATCTAAATTAGATGTCTGGAATAGTATTCTCTTCAGCCTCCGATTAAGTTAATGTTACTAATTCATAACACTGTTTGTCTTTCCATAATTAAATATGTGACTAGAATAAACAGGATACGTGTAATATACATGATTCATCTGGATAAAACTGTCAAATAGACTGTTTTAATAGGTTAATTTAGACATATTTCCCAGTCTAAAGAGGAAAGTCAATGCATGTGTCATCATCAGTGATCATACATGACATAACATGGGTTGGTTTTATGCTTTTCATTCATTAAAGTGTTGAGATGATGTATTGTAGTAATGCATGGTTCGACCCCTAACACAATGCATGATTTGACCCCTAACGAGTTCAGGACAGCTTATTAGAAAACTTTGCAGGTGTGAGTCAAAAAGCAGAGTTCTGACTACGTTATGAATTACTTACAGGGTCAGGTTCAAAATCAGAAAAGTTTATTGATCCTGGGGGAAATTGTTCGGGTGGTAAATTAGCAGATATTTTTGTGGGTCAGGCTCTCAGAACAGATCGAGCATGTGTAAGTCATATAAAACCCTGACCTTCACATCACTACTGTACTGATCTCACAGTGAGTCATTTTGCAGTAAATTTGAAGGACACATTACATCAGCACAAAGACACGCTCAAAACACATTTACTGGCTGTTTTAAAACATTTTTCTACATCAGATGATGTCTACAGTGTGCAACCGCATCATTAACAAAGCAGTCAAATTTTGATCCTCTCACTGTTCCCAGTGTTAAAGTAGGGTTTAGAGTTGATGAGGTTAAAACAGATTGTAGTCTTACCTGTCTTACTCCCCCCACCTCTTCCAGAGTCGAAAACATGCTAATAAAGTCCGGCTGTACTACATGCTGCACCCAGTGGACGGAGGCTGTCCGGCCAAGAAGCTCCGCACAGACAACGTGAGTCAGTCTAAAGAAACAAACATACAAAGACACAAATGAACACATACGCACAAGAAAACATAAACACTCAACAGCATGCATAGATCCAAAATAGCATGAGATCATCTAATAAATTTAATGAAGGTTTAATGAAGTCTTCTACAGAGACACACTGCTTCACATTTTAATGCATTAAAATTACTATTTGCTTGCTAAACCCAACCCTAACTTATTAATGCATAAAATGGGTGTTGGAACCATTATAGCACTTTTCAAAATCATTAGTTTCACCCCCCCCACTTTTTCACTCCTGGCCTTCAGCCAAGACGATGAGCACTGCTTGCAATCATCCCAGCCACCCCCACCCCACCCATGAACCAACGCTGTTATGTAGAGTGCTGTGTCCCCACACTTTAAAAATGCTTCCGGTGCCCATGACCCCGACCCTTTATTGAATGCTTGAAACCTTCATACATTCCTCTGAAACTGGTCTGGTTCAGGGACTGGATTGAAAACGAGAGTCTATGAAAATCCTTCAGGAAGTCTGGAGAACTGTTCCTAAAGACCACTTTAAAATACAAGAAAGTGTGGAAGCAGAAATGTGCGGGGACAAATCTGTGTGGACATTTCAAACATATTCTCCTAGTTAGGGACGACTAGCTCTATTTCCCAATATTTCTGATTGAAAAAATTAATATCTGTTCCATAGCTTTGATGTCTGGCTCTTAGAACAAAGAACCTTTTTAATGAGTAGTTGTGTCCAAATGTTTGATTGCTACTCTAAATCACCATAGAGCTCTAAGTGCTAATGCCCAGTGCTGGATATGGTGGTGCTTGCAGTTAATTCTGCAGTGAGAGTGTAGGAATAAATCCTCAGTGCTGCTGTAATCTCTCCCACCCGCTCAGGCGAAATGTACAAAAGTGATGGATGTCAAGGTCAGACAAGAAGACCATGCTGTGAACATAAAATATTTCTCCTTTAGAAGATGTTAGGTCTCTACAGACAGCACACAGTCTCTCTGGGTTTAATGGGAATCTGGGTTTATCTGGAATGTGTTTCTGTAAGGAAATGCAAAGTGTGATTGCGCTCCACTGATCACATAAGCTCATTTTCCAACATGAATGCCTGAAAATGGATGGATAAAATACCCATGGCCATTGAAAACAACTTTAAAAAGTTGCTGTCAAGCAAAAACAGCCGGCTCACTTAAACTCTCAAGCGCACTTTAGTCTCCATAAGGCTCAACAGATACACATTTATCACCCACAGAAGCCTTGTTTTGTTCTGAAATCAGCAGACTGAGCTGGGTAGCAGCTGTGTTTCGCAGTCTGAAGTCTGATTTATATGTAATAAACCACAACAAACAGTGTCACTGGTGAACTGAGCTTTTGTGTCTTGAAGGTTGTTGAGCCTGTCTTCTCTTTAGCTTGGGCCACGGCTGGGTTTTGCCGCTGCAATGAATTTCTGCAGGGTGCCCTGTCCTGCCCAACATACAATTATAATACACAGTAATGGGCAAAAGTCTTCAGCCACCCCTCATTTCTTCATATTTTACCTTCAAAGATCTAGACTTTCTTGTTTTATAATGTGGTCTTGAGGACTTTTAAAGACTTTTATTTTCAGTCCAGTTCCTGAACTTGACCAGTTTCAGAGGATTGTTTTCTGTGTTAAACCACACAGTGACCTACGTATGAATCATTCAGGCAGAACAAACCACATCTAACTTTAGTCCTGGACCAGTGAAGAAACAGGAGCAGATGATTCCAGATGATCAGGCGGTGATCAGTATACTGGTGGTGCTGAATGCTGAGTAGTAAGAGCACCTTTATCTAGGCTCCTTGTATCTTTAGGCACTTTGCAGCTTGTTGCAGAAAAACATTTTTTCTCATTCCTTACATTTATTCTGCTCAATATGCCAAAGATAAGACAGCAAGATAAGACACAAAGAAGGTAATTCACAGCAAAATATAAATGACATCACTGTTAGCATTGGCTTCCTCTGAACTGATTTACAGACTCTACATCTTAATGTAATTGCTGTATTGTTTACTACAGTTTTGAACAAATAAATGTTGTTACTACACAGATAGATGCCTGATGCTGACCATGCTGTGTGTGTGTGTGTGTGTGTGTGTGTGTTTAGGGTGGTGATGATGGAGATGTGGATAAGAATAAGTGCTGCACACTGTGTAATATGTCCTTCACCTCAGCTGTGGTGGCACAGTCACACTATGAGGGCAAAATCCATGCAAAGAGACTGAAACTACTGCTGGGAGAAACAACCAATACAAACACAGGCAAATACTACACACCAATACACACTACCCCACATGACACACTAATACTACACATTACCCCACATTACACATTAATACCACACATTACCCCACATTATACATTAATACTACATACTACCTAATATTACACACTAATACACACTAATGGTTCATTAAGAAAGAGAATGTCGACACTGTGGGAATCTTTTTACGGTCTGTTTAGACATAATTAGCTAGAAAAAGTATGAAACACCTCTTGTAACTCTGGCCCATTTATCATCATCCCTAAGAGAAGGTGCAACACAGAGACAAATGATCTTGTCCACCCATGAAACATACTGATCATATTAGAGTCCCACTGCATGGCTCATTAAGAAAAGGTCAGTGGGGAAGTTTTGCATCCCTAATTCAGATCTGATACCCCTGAAGCACGTCCAGCTGACACCAGATCAGCCTCCACCAGCACTCACTGACAGGAGAGTCTGATTGGAAGCCACACATGTCTGCGTAATCACATCTGCATGTCAGTGTGCTGTTAATAAACGTTATTGATGCTGGCGCCTGTCGCCTGCTGTCGCCTGCCGCTCTGTACTGTGAAATATATGTAATTAAAATATCCAACGGCTGTTTCCTTTCTCATTCTCTCGACTTCAGATTAAATCAGTCCAGATTAATCAGTGAGTAATAAAGAGCTCAGTTTGCCTCCCTACAGAGCCCAGTTTAAACTATGACAGGCATTAAATTGCAGTTGCCAACAACACAATGAGCTTCTTAAAACCACAGTCTGGACAATTTTTATTTATTTAACATGCTATCACTTTAATACAAGAGCCCAAACCATCACTTTAATACAAGAGGCCTAACCATCACTTTAATACAAGAGCCCAAACCATCACTTTAATACAAGAGGCCTAAACCTTCACTTTAATACAAGAGCACAAACCATCACTTTAATACAAGAGCACAAACCATCACTTTAATACAAGAGCCCAAACCATCACTTTAATACAAGAGCCCAAACCACCACTTTAATACAAGAGCCCAAACCTTCACTTTAATACAAGAGCCCAAACCATCACTTTAATACAAGAGCCCAAACCACCACTTTAATACAAGAGCCCAAACC
>JBBPDC010016951.1:0-13060 GCA_037974485.1 Hemigrammopetersius urotaenia | reverse complement strand
AGATGAGGAGAGCAAGGGAAGAGATAAAGAGGAGAGATTCCTGCGGGCAGACGTAGGTGCTGCACGCAGGGGAAGAGATGCAGAGGTCTGAAGAGGGAATTTGAACGATAGAAGATGATGGTCAGAGACGTGTAAAGGAGTAGACAGTATGTTGAATGTAGGAAGTGATCTGGAGGATACCAAATCCAGAGTGTTCCCTGCTTTGTGAGTGGGTGGAGACTCGCCAAGGGTCAGGTCAAAAGATGAGAGGAGCATGGAGAGTCCGCAGGTCTGCAGCTTGTCGCTTGGGAGATTGAAGTCACCAAGGAGGATGAGAGGGGAGCCATCATCGGGAAATGAACTCAGAAGGACATCCAGTTCATCAATAAAGCAGCCTAGGGGACCAGGTGGACGGTAGAGTACAATGATGTGAAGTTTAGATGGGTGTGTTACAGTAACAGAGTGGAATTCAAAGCATGAAATGTTGAGATGGGAAAGACTGAGAGACATGAAATGCCATGAACTTAAATCTAAACTCAAGAGTTGGATGTACTAAACACAAATGTAATGCTGGCAACGAAACACTAGAGCTTCCTTCAGACTGACACGCCAGTTCACACACTTTACACCCTACATATATGACATCATTTCAAGTGGTTGTGTACTATTGTTTACATACAATTCAGTGTCTATATAGCCCTGTAGTCCCAATGTAAAATTTGTTTTATTCATTTGTGAATTGTGTGCGCTTCATAATATATATATATATATATGGTTGTTCCATATTCTGAATCTGAATTGACGGTAGTACAGGTTTCCAGCGCCAGAGGGAGATGTTACACACACACACACACACAGTGTAACATCTCCTTCTGGCGGTGGAAACCTGTACTACCGTTAATTCAGATTATGGAATATGGAACAACTTTATATTTTATGATGCACCTATTGGTTCATTAATTACTGAATTCATATGTTTCAATAATACCAATTACCACAAGTGAATAAAATCAAGCACCTAGTCATGCAGTCTCCATTTACATTTGTGAAACAAAATGGATAGTTGGAAGTAATCAAGCAAAAATGTTTGAATACCACAAGGAGACAAGGTAAACCTTCTCTCCTTTTTTTGATGCAAACTACCTGGAATTTAAAGGGACAATGGCACAAAGTAATACTACAGGAACTGAACCACAAGGACCATGCTAGTTTTTGACGTTGGTGGCATGTTAAATGTATATTTTCTCAGTCTGCACAAGACTCAGTTTGCACAAAATGAACATTATGCTTGTGTTACAAATGTGGAAATGCGGAAGGAAAGCAACATTCCTTCTTAATTCCTGTTTAATATAAAGTTCAAGCTGGGTTACAGTTTAATTTACTGTTATCACTGAGCGGGATGTCTTATCCTGGAAACTACCCCTCACACCCCTCTCCCTTAAGACCGTCTATCTTTCCTTTTATACTTATAGTTCCTCCCCTTCTCCACACTCTTGAGGAACATGACCAGAAATGAGAGCATGAAAAACAGTTGCTGTTGTTCATCAAATTGATCTATTTGTCAACTTGATCTATTCGTTTTTGGCCATATAATAAATCTTTCAAAGGGCTAAACTCTCAATTAGGATATAGTTTCTAAAATGTCAAAATAACTGGTACATTCCTGTGGTTAATTACAGTGCCTTTTAAAAGTATTCATATATCAACATGGACAAGCTCAGTAAAAGACAGTTACACTTTGGAACATTCCCATCTCCAGTACAACAACAGTAAATCTGTCGTTTTTATGCCACCACACGGTAAGGAGGAGAGTTCAAAAAGCAAAGGCCATTCTGCAGGCTCGCAGTCGGAGAGCTGCAGATGTTCATTTTGCTCGCTGTGATCTCCTATAACTAAATGCATTCTATTGAGCTACATGAGCCGCCCATTAATCAAACTATAAAAATAAGTGGAGTTCATAAAATGTCACTGCAGTGTTGACTGTTCTTGGGGTCGGCTGCCAGATGAGAAGAAATCCTGGTTTTTGACACAAACAATCTGGGATGGTTTGCCACAAACAAGGGACTGTGTGTGTGTGTGTGTGTTCTGTGCATGAAGTGGTGAAGTGGTGCTGTTTGGCTTCCAAAAATTCATGGGAACCTTGTTGCACCAAACACCATCAGGAATTCATCATGTTCCAGGATGCTATGCGAGCAAATTCTGACAGCTCTTGCCAGAATGTAATATAAGATTGGTGCAATACAATGATCCAGAACACTTCCTCAACAAACATTTAAAGTGTCAGGTTATTCTATATCCAATAAACTCTGCTTCTATTGAAACTCCAGCATCTGGTGTCCATCAGGAGATAGATGCCTATTAAGGGTGTTTTCAACACTTGCTTTTTAGTGGTCTGGAGCCACTTAGTGACGAACAATAAAAGTTATGCTTTGAATTGACTTGATTCAAGTATGTACACAATTACATTAATCATTTGGTCTTTTTTTTTTTTTTAGAAACTTAGAAAAAAGTTAAGCTTCAGTTAAGCTCAGGGTGTTGTAAAAAGGGCTATGCAAATATTAACCTCTTTATCATGACACAAGTTGTAGTACCTGCAGCAAAAAAGCATGCATGATGAATGCTGAATATAAATTGACTAAAACACAGAAATTGTTTTCTTCCGAATTAGTTATAGCTTTCTTCAGTTCCCATAAATTGCCAAGATTCCACAGAAGTGCATCTCTTCTGAATGAACTGGAGTGAACTGAATGGCTGAAAACCAAAATATGTTGAGGAGGAGATTTCTTAAACATGGACAGATTTCTGTAAACAAATGATTTCAATTCATCTAGTGTTTGTTCTCACATTTCAACAACAAAAAGAAACGATGTACAAAGATGGGGCTCTTTAAGTAACATAAAACAGAAATAAACAGAAAAGACACTTGTTTTTGATGTGTTGACTTTAATGGAGCTCTACCAAGTGTGGGATGAGGTTATTGAACAGTGCAGTGAATAAACAAATTTCCTCATCATGAAACGAAAGCCAAATCCATTGAATCACTTTAGATCGAATTTCACTACCTACATCTGGTTACAAAATTTGTTTCGGTTTATGTGAACAGACTAAGCACGTTTAAATGAAAACATACTGCTGCAGTTTCTTTTTTACTTGTTTTCTTATTTTTTAAAACTTTCAAAAAGCTTTTGACATTTTGTAAATTGTTAAAATAAACAATTTAGGATTATTGGTATATTGTTGGTATGAGAATTATGTTAGCAGAATGTAGTTTATATATTGGACCAAGTTCTGTGTTGCTAAATACCCATTATTCAATAGTTACTTATGAAAATTCCTGCTTGACATACACATGCACAGAGAGACCCCAGGTGGTGCTCAAGCACCTGCTCTTTTGGCCTTCCTGCATGCCCTTTTTCTGTTTCTTTTCCTAATTTATAGTTTAGCTTTTAAATTCTTGGGTAAAAGCATTCTGTAATGTCCTACAACAGCATTTCAGTTCTGTGAGACTCCATAATTCAAATAATGGCAGTGGTTGCCCTAACCCCTGGCATGCATGCTAGTCTGGTCTAAATACCTTGTCAGTGAATGAAAATGAGTATCTCCAGTAGGGCTGTTCCTTTATAACAATAATAATAATAATGCATTTTATTTATAGGCACCTTTCTAGCCACTCAAGTACGCCATACAAGAACAGGAAGCAATAAAGAAAACACAATAACAATATGTAAAATAATAAAATCCTGTTTTTTGACACATTGTTCGCATGTGACTATGCAAGGCCACTTCACTTTAATACCTTCAATAGAATAGTCCAGGACCTTCAGAAGCTCCGATCTGAAAGTTTAACTGTTCATTATTGAAAGTTTATCATAGGCTGTAAATTATTAGGCTACTTCATGTTTTATTCTACTTTTAGACTGATTATTGGTATTTTGTCAGCTTGAACTAACCTGATATAAGTTCTACATTGCAGTACATCTACATCATATGTAATCACCTTACATAATATTTAAACATTGCGAAATGACAAATGGCTTGTTACAATTACACTGGCTATGTGTTTGGGCCACAAGGTTTACTGTTTTCATGCTGTTGCTCTTAAACAAGTAAAAAAAGCAAAATATACATGTAGTGTTCTGTATGCTTATTTTTAGTTTAAAACTATTATTTCCCCCAGAGAGTCTGTGCACGGCACTGTTAGCTGTGGCACAATAGTGAGGTGAAAAAGTCTATTAGCCAAAGAGTCATGGATCAAGAGACAGATGGGAACGCAACGTCCTTGCTATTGTGCAAGTTCTGGCAATTTCCCTATGCTGTTCCAACAAAATCATGGGCTTCCCGAAATGCTTTTAACGGACCCCCCAGAGGAAATCTAGTATCCTTTCATTCTTAATCTGAGTTTGCTTACATTACTGAACAGATATTTTACACAAATCTGTAACGTGTCAGAAAAGAAATGTTACTATAAATGTCTAGCAAATATTAAATACTTTACTTAATAAAGTTAATACCAATCTCTGTGCTTAGAATTTGTTCAGCTACTTGAAAAAGTACCTTTTGCACAATTCTAAAAAATTAAAAAATAAAGTAAAATAAACTTATTGGCATTGGTCACAAGAAAGAATTAATTATTGGTTAGAATCCTCAGCCCATATCCATACCACTTCATTTGTACCTCTCTTGCAAATGAGTGAGTTAAATACTGAAAGTGAAGATGCTTCTTATCTGTCCTGCTCTCTCTTTAGACTGTTTATATGTTGATGGAGAGCCTTTTTAAACAATTAATATATACAAGAACTAGCATGTTATTGAAATTACTAGCATCATCATCAAGCAGGTAACTCATCGGCACTCTGAACTGGGGGCTTTACTTGGCCTGTTTCAATAAAATCTTGTGAACTGCACACCTGCTGCTGCACACAATGAATGTGTAAACATTATTCTGTTTTTTTTTAACTTTAACTACTCTATAGAGAAAAAGGCACGATCAAGATTTGTTTGTAAAGCTGCATATACGTGATGATCTGTATATGCATGTAAAGCTGTGTATCACAATAATCTGGTCAATGAAAATGGTTAAAACTACTTGGAATAAACACTCCTTTCTATTAACTTCTATTAACTTCTATTAAATGTTTAAAACATTATTCCTCCCCTGTAAAGGTACTCTTTCAGAGATAAGAGGTTTTGACAGCAATGACACTGTCAGCAATACTGGCATAGTTATTATACTGTATGTCTTAAAAGTATCTGACCTCTTACTTCCCCTCACGTTTGTGTTAAATACCTCAGTCCTTGACGTTAATAAGCACTGCAGTTGTTAATTCAACACTTTTGGTGAGCATTACTTGGAATTTTGTTGCGTTCCTGTGCTTTTCTGACAGTTGGGGATGTATCCAACCATCAACAGATGCACATAATTCTGTTCCATTAGTATTGGAACAAAATGTGTAATGTACAAAAACAGAATATAGAGAGCTCTAATAAGTTTTTGAATAAACCTTTCTTAAACGTATATTCTCAAATAAAAAAATTCTTCTCAAAACAAAATACAACAAAATAGATTTGGTCTGAAAAAACAAATGCTTACAAAGGCACTCTGTCTAAGCCATTAATTTTGCAATTCACTCACCTACACTCCAGTACACCAAGTCTTTCTTCTACACCTTTAGGACAGTCTTTTAATCTCCTTTTTCATACTGCAAAAAATTATGAATGTGAGGGACGGTTTAAAGTACACATGTGATTTACTGTCTGCTGTGATTTTGTGAAATCTTTACAATGAGTTTCATTTGAGGAACATTTCTTGTATTTCTGCCAAACCATGCTTTAAAAGAGAACACATGGACATGTTCATAGTTGCATGTGTGTGTCTCATTGCACAATGATAGGCTCTTGTTTTTATTGGCATGTGCAGAGTCCCAACGACAAGATCAACATCAAACCTTGAAAGAAATGTGTGCCAAACCTATTGCACAATACTGCAAAAATAGGAACTGTAAAACCCCACTTCCTCCAACTTTTACCCAAGAAGTGACCACCCGTATCAGTTTAGTATTAGTGTTAGTTTCCCATTAAAAAGACAAAAGAGTTGCATGCAGGCATGAAGCATGACTAGCTTTTTATAGCGGCAGAGTATAATTTAGTCATCCAAAAAGAGAAAGTAATCCCAAATCAATGTCATCGGTGTCCTTGCAGGATCTTGTCTGAAATATGAGGGGGAGGCGTAGGCTTAAGTTTTATCCAAGGACCAATAAATGTTCAGAAACTCCCCCAAAGCAGCAGTTGTGCAGTAGATTATCAAGCTGTGAGCAATAGCACTACTCCCACCACCAGGGTACGTATTCAAAGATGACCCGATGACCTGATCTCCAGATATTTGTGCTAGTTTGTGAGGGGAACTCAGTTGTTCATTTTGTTCTTTTTCCTCAGATAAGATCAAACACCAAGGCGAAGCCATGAAGACACGAGCTCTCTTTTTTCTCTTGCTTCTGGCTTGCATGTATCCATGCTTGGCACAAGGTAAGTGCTTATTCTGCTGTCATTCACTTCAGCAGCAACCCAAACGTTCTTCATGACAGACATGCACTGTAGTTCAGGGCTCCCAGGGGTCACAACATGTCATTTCTAAACATAATTGTTATTCACTCATAGCCCATAGTTTATAATTACATTTTTGCAGAATAATATTTGATCATCATATAATTTCACCTATAACTTTTGATGGAAGAGATGTACTATCGAGTTTATATAGTGTGTATGAATGTTTTGATCATTTTCTAAGTAAGAAAAGGTACTCTCTCCACAGAGAAAACACTTTTAGACATTTTAATGTATGAATGCCACTTATTTGACATCTTAATTTAACATATCAGGGAAAAACTGAATAGAAAATGTGTCCCGTGTTAAAGTTATGGTACATATTACATATTTATATTTATTTTCACTTAGAAAATCAACATACAATTTTTCCCAAATTTTTGCACATTTGCCTTACTGTTCCTATAGACACACCTGTTTCTGTGCATTGATTTTTACCAAAAGCCCAGATATTTAAAGTCCTGTGAAATATGTATTATTGCTCTTTATGATAAACATCACTTGGCCCATTCCAGAAAAATAGTCAGTTAACTTGTAACTAATTTCTATTATTAACTTTTTGAAACAGGTACTTATGAAAATTGTTGCTTGATGTACAATAAAGAGGTTAGAACTTCCATCAAGCGAAGAGTCGTGAGCTACAGGCATCAACTGACAGACGGGGGGTGCAACATCCCTGCTGTTGTGTAAGTTCTGGCTAATTTCCCATGCTGTCCTGGAAATAAAGCATTTCCCAAAATACTTTTTTGGATTTCCAGAGGGAGTCTGGTATTCTCTCCTAATGGTGCTGTGCTTACATAGGTGCTCACAAGTGATAACATCTGCTGTTTTAACGTATGGTGACTAATCCTACTTCGGCATTTCTTGCTCAATGTCTTGGTTGACTTTCTGCTTCAGTACAACTCGTGTCTACAATCATTTCTCTCCTATGTTTCCAATATAGATTCAAGCTAAGGAAGTTAAAGACATTCTGCGGTGACCCCAAACAACATTGGGTGCAAAATCTGATGAGAAGGGTGGATAAAATGTGAACTGATGAGGAGACCACTTCAGGAGCCACAATGAGGAGAGATGATTTTCATGGGCCCACTCCTATGGGCTTTAAGTTGTAGCATGCTCACCTTGAGCAGTGCCATCAAGAGAGATCGGTTCTACATATGACTGTGTGCCTGCACCTCATAACCTTGATGTATTACTCACCGTAAATTACATTCTGTAGACAGGTGGAGAAACGTCCATGGTTGGTTGTAAGTGCGTGAGACATTAGTTGTAAGTTAAGCTTCACACTGAGCCTTATATACACACTCAAAAAAACAAAATCACTGTATGAGCTTAATTTAACTTTGCCTTATGTTTCCATTTGGGCAAACAGAGTCAGCATATATGGATTTTGTTACTTCAGCATGTTTTTTTTCTGTTCTTGAATGTGACAATGTTGTTGCTTACAGCACACAATGTGCCGTAAAAATCAAGTTTAATTTGCTCCGTCCGTCTGAATGCTCCTTTTTTAGTTTTCCAGATTATATGTTCAGCTTTATGAAAAAAAATATTTAACTTCTTGATACTATGCAAGTTTGTGTACATATGTAAAACAGATAAACTGGGAAGATATCTGTACTATGTTTGATTTTTATAATAAAGCAGTTAGCCCATTATAAAACACCTGTTTTTGTATTTTAATGCGAGGCTTCCACTCAGCGAAACACTTCCTCTGCACCGGTGGCTGCAAAAACAACGAGCAATTCTCTTTATCATTTTAGTAACAAGTGTAGTTTGGATGTAGACTGCTGGCAAGGTAGGTATCTTGCAAGCCATTGTGGCCAACAAGCCAACTAGCAGCGACCACCCGTATTAGGTAGTTTCTTTAAAAAAAAATTTTTTTTTTTTAATTCCATGCAGGCATGTAGCATGGCTAGCTTTCTATGGGGGCAGAAAATAATGTAGGTGTCCAAACAGAGAAAGTAATCCCAAATCAGTATCTGTGCAGGATCTTGTCTGAAATACGAGGGGGAGGCGTGGGCTTAGGTTTTTTCCAAGGACCAATAAATGTTCAGAAACTCCCCCAAAGCAGCAGTTGTGCAGTAGGTTCTCAAGCTGTGAGCAACACCGCTACATCCACCAGGGTACGTATTCAAATATAATTTGATCTTAGTCTCCACACTGATGATCCAGGTTTATTTTACCCCATCTGTGCTTGCCCTCCAGAGATTCATATTTGTGCTAGTTTGTGAGGGGAACTCAGTTATTCATTTTGTTCTTCTTCCTCAGGTAAGATCAAACACCAAGGCAAAGCCATGAAGACACGAGCTCTCTTTTTTCTCTTGCTTCTGGCTTTCATGTATCCATGCTTGGCACAAGGTAAGTGCTTATTCTGCTGTCATTCGCTTCAGCAGCTACTCAAACGCTCTTCATGACAGACATGCACTGTAGTTCACTGTTGTTAATTATACTCTCCCAGGGTCACGACATGTCATTTCTAAACATAACTGTTATTCACTCATAATTTATAATTACATTTTTGCAGAATAATATTTGATCAGCATTTAATTCCACCTGTAACTATTGTTGGAAGAGATGTACTATTGAGTTTATATAGTGTGTATAATCTATACAAATTGTATAAATGAATGTATACAGTCCTGTACAAACGTTGAGGTGCCTTTGGTCAAATGTGTTGTTGATTTTCTAAGTAAAATATGGAGAAAACACTTTTGTGTCACTTTTGTTACATTTTAATACACAAATGTCATTCATTTGCCATAGTACTTTAACATACCAAGAAAAAACGAAATAGAAAATGTATCCTGTATTATGATATATGATACATATTCTGTATTTCTATTTATTTTTACTTCGAAAATCAACATAATAATAACATAATTTGCCCAAACATTTGCACATGAACCTTATTGTTCCTATAGACACATTTTTACCAAAAGCCCAGATCTTTAAAGTCCTGTGAAATATGTATTATTGGACTTAGCATAATGATAAACATCACTTGGCACATTCCAGACAATAGTCACTTAACTTGTAACTTACTTTTTGATACAGGTACTTTCGAAAATTGTTGCTTGACATTCAATAAAGAGGTTCAAAATTCAATCAAGCGAAGAGTCATGAGCTACAGGCATCAGTCGGCAGACGGGGGGTGCAACATCCCTGCTGTTGTGTAAGTTCTGGCTAATTTCCCATGCTGTCCTGGAAATAAAGCATTTCCCACAATCCTTTTTGGATTTCCAGAGGGAGTCTGGCATTCTCTCCTGGTGCTTACATACCATTTAATCACTATTTCAATACGACATATATGAAGTATATGAAGTGATAACATCTGCTGTTTTAACCTAAGGTGCGTAATCCTGCTTCGGCATTTCTTGGTCAATGTCTTGGCTGACTTTCTGCTTCAGTAGAACTCATGTCTACAATCATTTCTCTCCAATGTTTCCAAAATAGATTCAAGCTAAAGAAGTTAAAGACATTCTGCGGTGACCCCAAACAGCCGTGGGTGCAAAATCTGATGAGAAGGGTGGATAAAATTGAACTGAGGAGGAGACCACTTCAGGAGCCACAATGAGGAGAGATGATTTTCATGGGCCCACTCCTATGGGCTTTAAGTTGTAGCATGCTCACCTTGAGCAGTGCCATCAAGAGAGATCGGTTCTACATATGACTGTGTGCCTGCACCTCATAACCTTGATGTATTACTCACCGTAAATTACATTCTGTAGACAGGTGGAGAAACGTCCATGGTTGGTCGTAAGTGCGTGAGACATGCCCTATGTTTCCATTTGGGCAAACAGTCAGCATATATGGATTTTGTTGCTTCAGCATAATTTTTTTTCTGTTCTTATACTTTCAGTTTGAACGTTTCTTTGTTTCTTTTTTCTGAGTGCAGTCTAATAGCCTTGAATGCTGCAGTTCAAGTTTAATATGCTCCGTCCTTCTGAATGTTGTTCCTTTCAAATTTTTCCAAACATATGTTGAGCTTTTTGATATAATACACGTTTGTGTAAATATGTGAAACAGATAAATGTGGAGAAAGCTGACAAGATATCTGTAATATCTGTTTTTTATAATAAAGCAGTTAATCTATTATAATACACTTGGGTTTTGTAATGTGAAGCTTCCACTCACTCTAGGGTTCGTAAACAATACGGTCAACATTACGTGTTGTAATTCATGCTTAGCTCTGTCACCTTAAGCCCATTTTCATCTTTGACAGTCTTATTTATACTTCCACCTCTAGTCACCTGTTTGGGCAACGAAATCTTTTGTTTTGGGCAACGAAATCTTTGTCAACCAGAGGAAAGAATGTTGTGGTTACAGAGGCGTGAGGGCTTTTTTGACCAACCTAACTAGTTCTTGTATTGTTCTCATCTTTCTAGTTTTATATAATATAATAATATTTTGTATGCTTCTGCATATTCACACCACTTTCACATTAATTAACGTGACTCAGAGCAAAGAGAAATTCACTGCCGTGGAAGTAACTGATGCACTTATGTTTTGTGATACGTAACATTAACTCCAGTATACACTGTTTGATAATTTAGTGAAAAATAGCATTTAGCTGACTACTATTAGCTGAAGCAAGTTTGATGGTCTTATTCTTATCACTGGACCACAAATTGCTTTTGTAAATACATCACCAACATTTCTCAACACTCAAATTACATCCACGTCTTTATTAAAGTGGTGCTGACTTGTATGACTTAACAAAGCACCTCATTACAGTCTCAAGGAGAACTGATTCTTGACCTGATTTCTCTGCATGTATGATAGTAATTGTTACAAATGCTTTTCCTGAGATAGTTTAAGTTAGCTGGTGGTTTTAGGGATGTATTTACAGAAAATATATGACTATTGACACCAGCACTAAACTAAAGAAGCCAAATTTCAATCACTCGCATTCTTTTTTGGTACAGTTTATAAATGCAGTACATTTTTAAAAACAGGGGTCCCCAAAGGGCCCTTTGCATGATGACATAGAAAAACCACAACTGATTCTCTAGAGATTTTTTCAGAGCCATATTTATTCGTGAGAAAAATGTTGCCTCAAAAGGTTTTTTAAAGCAAGGAGTACCTTTTCAAGTGAAATAGGATGACTTGTGTTTTAGATGGCTATGGGCATGAAGTTATATATTTACAGAGCCCACTAACACTTCATTTTTCAACTTCAGATTTTCTATAGAAATGTTTTAATATTGGTATCTGTGGTGGGGAAAACAAACCAGGAAGCAGTCTAAATGAGGACTATTGCTGTAAAGACGAGTTACCATGAACAAACAAGGCATGGGACCTATTCAGGGTTAGAGAGTGTTAATGGAAAATGTTGAGATGGTGTGTGATGGGCTTCAGGCTCATTCATTTCTTTTTTACAGTGTCAGCATGCTTTTATATTAATGCTCCTTCAACCAGAACTACAAGGGAGTTCATCCTCAAGGGACCCACCATTTATCTCAGAAATCATCTCTGCTGCAATTTTCCAGATTAACACCTGTCATAAATAGTGTTATGCCAAATTCTGCTTTGTTGTGCAATCCTGGAAAATATCTTGCCATTAAGCAGACACCCATTTATAAAAGCGTCATCTTCTGTTAAGTCAAAACAGTCAAAATGCATTACACCGCTGTAATGGGTAATTCCCTCTTCAATATGTGAGACCCTGATTTAAAGCTGCTCTGCATGTTCTTACAGCTCCAGATGTGTCAAAGGGGAGAGCAGCCCCACTAGTTTATCTCTCTTCATCAGTAAAAGGGGCCATGCATTCCTCTGAAGGGTGACATAAAAGCTTGGGCACACTCAAGGCTATTGGATTACAAGATTTGGATTTGTTTTCTTTCTTCTGACTTTAATGCTATGATTCAGTTTCCCGGTATGCAGATCCATCATCAAACCCATCTGGTCTTACTTAGGTGGATAACGCTTTAGGATCTGGTCCAAAATCTAATAAACAATATACTGTTCCAGTTTATTTTGTATTTCTAGACATTGCAAAGTTAAAACAGGTACAGTTTCCCCCATGACAGAACATTCTGATAAAGAAATGATTAAAGAAATTGTGACCAAGGCTGTTCTGCTTCTGCTCTACGCCATATTTCTACCACCCACCGATATTACAGTGGATAATGAGTAATCCTGAGGTTCATTGAGATTTGGCGTTATGTTCTGATTGTCACAGTTAAGATGAATCTTCTGTCATGGGGGAAGCAGTTATCTCCAGACTTGTCTCTGAGACCAATGATGACTCAAACATTTGACACCATGGGAAACTACTTCTGGGATTTAATATTGATCATTCAGGACAATGAAAATTATGTTAGTGTTGTACATGGTTTTATATGATTTCTGGAACAAGTCCTGAAAATGTACAATGCTGTGAAAGTGTTCAAACTTCTTCAAAGTTTTTTATATATATATTTAAAAAAAAAAAAAAAAAAAAAACATATATATCTATATATATCTATATATATATATATAT
>JBBPDC010016911.1:0-13062 GCA_037974485.1 Hemigrammopetersius urotaenia | reverse complement strand
TAGTCTCGGGGCACGCCACCCCTCAAGGAAAGTCAAAGACTTGGACTTTGCCGCAGAGTCGCCTTCCGGGAAGGAAGGCCTTCTAGTTTGCATTTTTGTATAATTTGAACATTATTAAACTCTGCTAAAGCATTACAACATTTCTGTTTCTGCGTCCTTCCCTCCTCCCAGTCTGACACTTACTTTGACCTTAAAATTAGATTTTTGGCATGAGTGTGAAACCCCTTCATCTTAAATTCATGGCGTTATTTAAGGGGCAAATTTGAAAAAGTAAGGCAAAAGTTCAGTAGTTTTACCTCTTAATCGGCCTTAATCTGGGCACTCCTTCCTTAATTCCTGCATGGGAAAGTAAGATCAAAATTATGGTAATTTAAAGGGATAAAATGAAGGTGTTTGGATTGTAGTGAGTGCGTCTGTAACTGCTTGTGCTACACACCTGCATGGGCAAAGTACAACTGATTTAGCATTTGAGCCTTTTCACACAGTCAATTAGAACTGTTCCCACACATTCAACCCTCCTGCTGTTTACAGCCATCAACCTCCATCAATAATGCTGTTACCTTGATTGATGTAATTAGACATTAACTAACCAAAGACACACACTCCCGCTCACAGATCTCCTCTGGAGGAAAACAGGTCCTGCCTCCAGATTATTCTCTGCCTCAGTGATTCATGGGGTTAATTGAATGTTGAAGAAAAGAGGAGATTTTGATTGACTGTGCTCTCTCTAAATGCTGCCTAATAATGATGTCAGTCTTACCGACAAGCCAAACAAAAGATCCAGAATCACTGAGCAAGCTCATCGATCCTGGGTGCTGAAATGCAGGAAGAACAGCTGTCGAAGGAAAATAAACGCAGTAAACATTATTGGGAAAGGCAGAGATTTCATGATGTATAGTATGATTGTTCAGTTTTCACCATCGTCAGCGGTTTTATAAATGTGGCAGATTGTGAGACTAAAAGAAAAGAGCAGGGTGTTCTAGTAAATCATCCTGACCTACTTGTTTGTGGCAGGTAAGCTATTTCATTTAACCTAATAATAGACCGTATTAAAGACTGAATAGGGTGCTGGTATTTTACTGTAGTTTATTTGGTGGGTGGATTCATTTATAGTCCAGAATTCCATTCTAGTGCTTCATCAATACATCATGTCATAGCACTAGAAACTCTAAACAACAAACCTTACATTCAAATACTTTGTATACTTTTCACAAATTCTGGGGTCATTAATAACTTTGAAATACACTATATGGACAAAAGTATTGGGACTATATACACCAACAGGGAGTTTAATGACACTACATTCAAATGTAAACACTTTAATATGGAGTTGGTTTGCAGGTATAACATCTTCCACTTTTCTTGGAGGGATTTCCACAAAATTCTGGAGTGTGTGCATTGCTCCAAGATCCATTTCAAACCCTCTTTTCCATTGTAGTCAGAGAACAGTAATCAGCATTGCACCAGTCTCTGGCTATGCACCCCCATACTCAGAGTGTGTTCACTTACCCCCTGTAACCAAGTAACCCCTGTAACCAAGCAATTCGGTACGAATACATGTACCGTTACAGCCCTACTTTTTATATGGTAGGGGTTTTTGTCAGTTTAGATCAGACAGAATCAGATGGAATCACTGGTTAATGGTTTATCCCTCGTTGGACCATGATTGACAGGTGCTCACCACCCCTGACAGGGAGCCCCATAAAGTCATGACATTTCAGAGGTACCATTAATCTGGCCATGATGATCATGCTCGCCCACTTTTCCTGCATTTAACATGTTGACTGTGAGACCCATCTGTTTTCATAACCATATTATTTGTCCAAACTATGCCACACAACTATAGTGAGATCATCAGCATAAGTATCTTCATCTGTGAATTGCATTTGTGTTTCCTGATCTGGTTTGTGTTCAACATGTTGATCTTGTTTGGTGTGTGTTTCACCTCATATTTAATCTCCAGTAAGCCATAGTAAGCTGATTGTGATCAAGCTTTTATCTGTTTGACTTTCCTCCACTGTTCCAGGAAGGGTAAAGGAGAGATGAAGAAGAAGCTGAAGAAGGAAGGGCTTCAGAAATGATGAAAAATTGATCACCGTACGACCTGTTAATATTCTGCTCCAGATCCAGGTCAAATTTGGAAGAAAGCGGCCGAATCCTTCAGAATGACAAGACAGAAGGTACCTGAATAATGAGAAAGACGAGTGAGGGAGAAACAAGACATTTGCATTCCTCGCACACCCTCAGATATGAAACTGGATGTATGCATGAATGCAAGTCATTTAGTGGATGTTACAGAAGTACAGGCTGCTTGTATGTGTTTGGAGAGCAGATTTTGAGACTAAAAGAAAAGAGCAGGGGGTTCTAGTAAATCATCCTGACCTACTTGTTTGTGGCAGGTAAGCTGTTTCAATTAGTCTAATAAAAGACCGTATTAAAGACTGAAAAGGATGCTGGTATTTTTCTATAGTTTATTTGATGGGTGAATTGTTAGATATGGGGGAGCTTTTAGCCCTCTATAGTCATTTGTACTCCAGGATTCCATTCTAGTGCTTCACCAATACATCATGCCATTGCACTGGAAACTCTATACAACAAACCTTAAATGGTCCAAGAGTCCATTTCTCATAAGCTATACTATCTTTGGCTCCTATATTTTCACACATGGAATTTAAATGTAAATAATGTACTTTCCACAAAAGACTGTTTCAATATAGAGTAATACATTGGTGTAATGACTTTTCCCAATCATGCAGGGGGGCAATGAACCGTTGCAGTGTCCATTACCATCTAATAGAACCTACACAATACACAGTACTTCCATTAAGAGACAGCAAGAGAGAGAGGGAGAAAGACACAGAGAGAGATGTGGGAGAGAGAGAGTGAGTGAGCGAGAGGGAGAGAGAGAGATAGAGAGAGAGAGAGAGAGAAAGAAAGAGAGAGAGAGGGAGGGAGAAAGACAGGGGGGAGAGAGAGAGAGAAATGAAAAGGAGAATGATGAAATATAGAAACAGAGAGACAGAGAGGGAGGGAGAGAGAAAGGGGAATGAGAGAGCAGAGAGAAAGAGGGTCGGAGGGGCTGATAAAAGAAAAGGAGAAAGTGCATGAAGAGGGGAAAGATAGGTGAGGAGAAAATGAAAGAGAGGAAATGTATAGAAAATGGGGCAGAGACAGAAAAAGGAGAGAGAAAGAGAAAACAGTTTTGGGGATACACAGAAAGGAGACAGAGAGTCAAACAGAGAAAGATAGGAAAGTGAGGGAGACGGGGGAGGGAAAGAGAAATAAATAATGATAGATAGATAAATAGATAATAGATGAGAGTAAAAACAGGGAGAGTGGGAGAGCTCTTCATTAAGGGGCACTCCCGGGCTTACTTTTATCTGACGCCTTTAAGCTAAGCCTGAAACGCTACAGCTGAAAGCGTCACAAAACATCCTCCAGACATGCTGTGCTTTTGGGTCACCGGTGGTCTTTTTGGATGTTCTTTCCGCTGTTCCTGCTGTGGAATCGGTTCTGAAGCCAGCCTGCAGGCGTTCAGCCTCGCTAATGAGGAGCAGTTACAGCACTCTGTGAGTCAGCAGTGATTAAGCAGGCCAAAGGAATGATTCTTAAGGAGCAGACAGAAAGAACATTTATTTCCTCCCTGTAATGAAAGATTCAGTAGCAAGGCAAGAAGAAAAACGAGAATCAACAAATCATCTTTTTTTTTTTCAGTACAATTTAAAGAATTCAATTCAAAAAATAGCAGTGAAAGAAGAAGACATCAGACATGTACCCTGTTCAAATGTAAGTTTATAAAAGAGATCTTGTTAATAAGGAGGTGTTAGCTTGCTCCAAAGTCTGAGCAGACTAAACACAGTCACTCTGTGTCTTTGGAACGGCCCACAAATTCCACAAAGTAGACGTCAGGGATATTTGTATAATGGAGGATGTGACTAGATCAGCAGCACAAGGAGGGTCTTTTTATTGCTTGAAAAACAAGTTAAACAAGGGGGCCGATAAAATGAAGAGAGGAGTAAAATGTCTTGTAACACAACATTGTTTAAGAGAATTGTTATCTTTTTGGCATAAAACCCCCAAATGAGCTATTTGTTGTTAGGTCTAGAGTTAGAAGTGGCCACATAAAAGACTACCCATTCATTAATATGAATACAGTGAGAGGCATGAAAACTATGCCTGGATCTAATATACAGAGACAGAGTTCAGATTGTCCAGATGGGGATTCGTTTTTTGAAGTAGAATTGCCTTTTTGTTTCATCTTGTGAAGTGTTGACCCATGTCTTACTCTCAAGCACTGCGAGAGGCAGCAATATATTGTCTTCAGACCATGAAAACAACACTTATTTCTTTGCAGAACTAGTTCCTAACACTGTGTGGAATTCCATGAAAATGGAATGTGTCAGAAGCCAAACAGCGGCCATGAGGCCTGAGTTTTCTCAGATCCTGTTCTTTTGTCTGCTTTTATAGAAACAAGTCTGCCATATAGTGACAGAAACCACTTAAGCAAGTAATGTTGAAAATACTTGACTGCCAAATGGAGTTTGAGGAGAGTGTGTGATGATTACTCAACACACACTTGTACTGGTGGGCTATTAGTTGTTTGTTGGCTACATTAGCCTTGTAGCTGCAGTGCAAAAAGAGGCCATTTTTGGCCAGCGTCCACGGCCCAGACCCTTGAGCGCCGTAAAAAGCCATAAAATTAAATCTACAAGTGAAGCCTTGAGGTTCAGAAAATGTATATTAACATTGCTAACTAGTGGCAGCTAAAGACTTGAAAGACGCTTGGAAGACATATCTGCGTTTCTAAACCTTCTATCTGCTATGTATATCACACAATCATGAATTTTCCATGGAAATACATTCATATATTCAGTTAATTCTTAAAACTCAACTTAGCATTCCTCATTAAGTTTTTATTATTGTTGAATTCAAACTAGCATTGCTAAGTGGGAAAGTTAGCATAGCTAACAACTAATATACTGAATATGCACTGTCAATTTGCTGAGGATTAAATTGATATAGATTTTTCAGAATCAATATAAGTATTAAATTTCATTATGGATTTAAGATTTGCTGTGGCTCCCACTGGCCACCTCTAGGGCATTTTTCAGGAGGTGCCACTGCTGGGGTGCCAGCACAGGAACTAGTGGATTGGATTCTTGCCTCTGGACCAAGAAGTCATGTGTTCAAACCCTACATTCAGCAAACCACCACTGAGCAGGTTGCTCCAGGGAGACTGCCCCCTGTAGTTTTATCCGGAACGGAAGTCGCCTTGGATAAAAGCGTCTGCTAAATGCTGTATATGTAAATGGAGCAGAAGCTGTATTGTGGCTGAAAGAGATTCCAGTAATTGTCTGTTCATAACTTGTCCAACTGTTTCACCTGAAGTCGTTTCTGAGAGTGTGTTTCTGAGCTCCTGCTATAGTCAGAGTGACATGACCCATCACTAGCTATAGTCACATTTCAAACACAAGCCTACTTTTAACTCAATTACTCTTTTTCAATTGCTCATTTACTCTTTGCTCTGAATTTGCAGGACAAGAGGAGCATGGCCTCTTCAGGATGCTTTTTCTTAGGACTTCCAGTCTTAGACAGTTGTAGCAACACAGATTTTTTCATAGAAAAATAATTTTCTGTGGTGCTCTCTTCTTTATTTGTTCTTGTCTAACAAACCACAATTTATTTGATATTTCTGTACTTCATAGCTTTAACATATTATTTTTTTAATATTTATTTATAATTGGCTTAAATTAAGCTCACGCTGCACCATTTTAGCCCTGATTTTCCACCTGCCAACAGTTTTTGGAAACTGCAAACAAAAAAACCCAGATCAAAGGCAACTCTTTGATTGCCTGAAGCTCACAAACTGTGGCTGCGTCCGAAATCGCATACTTCCCTACTAAATAGTATGCGAAAACAGTATGCAAGGCGAGTATTATGTCTGAATTCATAGTATACGAAAAACAGTAGGCGAGAAGTACCCGGATGACCTACTGCTTCCAGCCAAATTCTGTAGTAGGCGTTCGATGGGCACTGCACTATCCCATAAGGCAGCGGGACAGGCAGCGAAAAATGGTGGAAAATGGAGACACGGCTCTTTTCAAGTGTAAGTACCTTAAGGAAAACGTTAAATAACACGTTCATTGTGGTTAAATTACACTTGTGAGAAAATGCCCTCTGTTAAGGTAAAAAATAACTCGCTGTTGTGATGACACACGACATCAACACAGCGGATGTAGTGCGTCTGAATTCCATTCATACTGCCCTCATTCATACTATATAGAACGTACTGTTTTAACAGTAGAGCAGTACGTTCTAATTTAAATGTAGTACCTACTCAAGTAGTATGCGATTTCGGATGCAGCCCATGTGTTCCAAGACACCATTTCAGAGTTTCACCAACAAAACCCAACAGATATCTAGTGTGCTGAATGTCTGGACCGAATCCTGTAGTGTGAAGAGTGTTGTGATAAATGCAACGAAGAGCTTCAGCCATTAAGGGGTGAGGAGTTTTACTTTTTACATTTTCATATTCTTTTCTTTTCCTTCCTTGTTTGTTCACAACAAAAACATTGGAAGGAAAACTTGGATTGCTTGATTCTTACTTCTTACTGACTCCCTCCACTTATCACTTGGTGTTTTTGTGACAAAATGTCATTTGGTAAACAGAGAGAGAGGGAGAGAGCCCTCCTGGTGAAAGATCTTGTGATATGTGACCCCCTGCCGCTGATCAGTCATGTAACGTGCCAACCAGAACAACTTCAAGATTCCTGAAGACAACTTTGAGATTCATGAGAGTCATTACCCTCACAAACCCACTTACTATACACTCTGATGCAAGCAAACCCACATATAGTGCCTTCCATCCAACAAGCAAGCTCCCACACTTCAACTTGCTGATAAATCTGCATTGCAAATCAGGGATCAGATCACGATCAGTGTCAGAAAGAACCACTCTGAGTTTATTACAGGAATTCTCAGGAACCCGTCTAACCTCACGAAGTCACACCGCCGGTCTTCACAGCTTGAAACGACCTTTTCCCGCTCTGATCATTATCCGAAGATAAAGGCAAAGAACCCACTGAGCTCCACTGAATGCACAAGTAGCACAAAGGATGGAAATAAATTCGAGAAGTAATTTCCATATTAACACATGCACTCACATCTCAGGTAAAAGCTGCTCTCACATAGACTTGTTTATTTGGCTTCAAGCAGTCCCTCGGCTGCTGTGATATTCATTCTTACAGTTCACAGCATGCCATACTGTGTCAAAAACACATAAACAGACCTTTAACAGCTAACACAGTTTGAGTGCTATGACTTTGGCTTGCATTGCTCATTACTGCATGGTTTCCTCAAGCTTCCAATCCTCGTAGTTGATCCACCCTGTTTGAGGAAAGAAGGAAACTTTGTATTTCATCCTAATGCTTTACAGTGAAAAAAAATGCACATAAACTCAAAAATAGATGGCTACTTAGTGAACTTTCCTGCGAGTGCTCTAAAGCCTTTTAAATGGGCCTCTTGTCCTCCCAGGTGAAGAGATCATTTTCATCAATAGTTGTTCTTTGGGATTACTTTGTTTTTTTCAGGGCAGTGTGTGCTATTTCTGGATCTGTGTTATCCGGAATGAAAGAGTTCAGACTGGATTCTTCTTTGATGCAGAATGCAAAGTTTTAGTCAAGTGCTGATGTCCACAGACCACAAAAATCAAATCTGTCAAAATAAAAAAGACAGAAACACACTTCTAAGACAATGTTTATTTCTGCGGAGAGACTCTAGTTCTGTGCTAGGCTAGCAGCATAGAATATATACACTGTTAGATTAAATAAAGTAAACTAAAACAGACATGTTAAAGTATATTCTTCCATATAGACTGTTTTCTAACATCAAGCTGCTTCCATTTACCATCAGGCAAAAAACTCAGTAGGATAGGATGCTCATATTCAAAATCAGTGATGTATCTAGAACATTCAGCAGGCCTAGAGTAAAATTTTCACCATAACATTTGGTGCCACCTGTTGTAAGTCAAGATGAGACTGGTTCTTCTGTCACTTGATAATTATGTTTTTTATTCTTGATTCCAGACAAAACCTAGTAACGGTACTGCAGTACTAACTGATTTTTAAACGCCAACATGATTCTGTAGAATAAAACTAAATTAAAAATTACAAACACACAGCTTTTGGTTCCCAGAGACATTCAGGCCTTCTCTGGGCCATTTCTGCTTCCGCTTTCCTAAAATTTGTCACGGTCTGGACTGTTTAAAGGCTGAGTTTACGGTGTCTGTTCATGTTTTCTGTTCATGTTTTCTGTTCATGTTTTCTGTTCCATATCAGAGGATTGTTTGCTTATGGTTACATCCATGGTTTCCCTGTTCCAGTGTGGTGCTGAGGTTGTTTGAGTTCTTGTTATGGATGTATGTGCTGCTGTAAGCCTTGTATTATGTTTTGCTTTTTCTAGAAGTCATATGTTCCTCTTCTGTTCCTGGTTAGTATCTGTGTAAGCCCTGTCCCTGTTTAACCCTGTTCCTGGTTGGCTCTGTTCCTGCTTTAGTCCACGCCTCTGTATAGTCCCCATGTCCCTGTTTAGTCCCGTGTTCCTGTTAACCCTCCATGTTTCAGTCCAGTTCCATGTCCCTGCCTAGCCTGTGTTCCCGTTCAGCTCCATGTCTCTGTCTAGTTTCATGTGTCTGTGTAAGCACCTGTTTTATGTTTGAGTCATAGTCTTATGTTCCTGTATGGCCCCATGTCCCTGTCCAGTTTGTGTTAGTTCCATGTTTCTGTCTGTTGTACACCTGTTTCATGTTTGTGTGTTAACCCTGTTCCTGTTGGTTCTATGTTTTCTGTTTGGTCCTGTTCCTGTGGAGCCCTGTGTCTGTTCTGTTTCCTGTCTAGGCCCTGAGTCTGTGTATACCCTGCTCTTGTCAGTTCTATGTCCCCATGTAACATGGTTCCCTGTACCCTGTCGCCGTGTAATCCTCGTTCACGTTCCTGCTTATTTCCTGTTAGGCCCTGCACCTAGTGTTACCCGTGGTTCTGTTTAGCCCTGTTCATGTGTTATCCTGTTCATGTGTTGTCCTGGTTAGACCCTGTATCTAATCTCCCTTGTGTTTCCATGTAGACCCACTAGGTCCCCCTTGTTCCCTGATTGTCCCTATCTGTGTCAGTCCCACCTGTTTGTATTCTTGGTCTTGTCAGTCTCGTCACCTGAGGTGTTGTCCCTTTTAATCACCCCATGTCTTTGATTGGTCCATGTCTCTGTCTGTCTTGTATTTAGAGTGTGCACCGTATCTAACAAGACACGGTGGTATTTCGTTCACTGACCTTGTTTTGGTCCCTCTCCTGTTGTCTGTCGGACCCTAGTGTTGTTTTTTTGTTTTTCTGCTTTTTCTGGAAGGCCCACTAACCTGTTTCCGTTTGCCTATTCTTCTTGTAAATAAACGTATCAAGTCTAGCATGGCGGATCCAACTGGTGCTCTCAGTTTTTCCACGTATAGACAGGAGGGGAACGTGACAAAATTAAGCATTCTGAAAGGGTTCTTCTGTGATTTATTTAATGAAATGGTTAAAACATTTGGTTCTATGAAATTGGTGCAAACAACCCATTTTTGGCTTGATTTGTAACAATGTATGTGTGGTTTTTGATACTGTATAAAGCCTACAAAAAGCCTACAGCTAGATTAGTTTAGTGCAAGAAACTTCATTAGAAACACAAGCATGTGGCCATTTAGGTATTTCACAATGCCTAAATATATATGAGATAGCCTTCTAGTACTAAATTAGCCTCATAAGAACTAAAGGTCATTTTAGTAAGGCTTTTATGTGTCAAGTGTTCATGACCTAAATCTTAGCCTGAAGCAGTGTAAAACACAGCACTAAATTGTATTCAGATAATAAAAGGGCAATAACTGCCAACGCTTCATCTCAGGATGAAAAGACTCATGTAGGATCACACTGTCTTGATAAAACTAACACAAAAATTCACAGGAGCAAGACAGGGGGCATACATTCTCACTGCACTTTGTGAATTCACAATCACTTCTGATTGAGACACATGCTGCCTGGCCTTAGTTGGAAAGGTCAAGTGGAGGATGAACTTTCCTGATATTTGGGGAATGTGCTGAGTTTAATATCACTCAACTCTGCAGAACAAATGAAGGCATACTGTTCCTCAAGAGGGAGAAATCAAAGAAAAAGCACAGGTGGCAAGAGGATATGTAGATACACACACACACACACACACACACACAAATCTCTTTTTCAGCCTTTGCTAGCAGTTATTTTAATAAGGGAAGCTGCTAAATTCAGTAGGTCTACCCTTACAGACAACACTATGAAAAAGTACTAGCATTTTACAGTAAATCATGAAACAATTTTTACAATAGCACACTATCGTCTTTGAGCAGCAACACAGCTGTGACTCTGGCATATAGTTGCATTGTAGTTTGTGGCACCGCTATCAGTGTTTCAGGTACAGAAAGAGTTTTCAGTGTCACTGGCAGTTTCAGAATCGCCCTCCACCCTACAATATCCAGCCAAGAGTGCCTCTGGGATGTGAAATTGACCCCGATGAAGGGTTAGAGATCTGTACAACAGATCGTGCTTCAACATGTGAGCTAAAGTTTCTAACTGTGCTCCAGTTTTGTGGTACAGGCTTTCTAAAATAGTGACAAGTGAGGACATGCATTAGCTGTCTAACTTTATACTGACAATTATGTTAGGCAGCCATGCCCATTTCTGGGTGGCAGCATATTCAGTGAATGCTCAGTGCTCTGTGAAATACTCTATATGGTTTAGCTTCACACTGTTTGCAACATTTCTGCAGAACATTGCAAGGAGTAATGGCAATCCAGACATCTGTTTAAACGGCAGCTAATGAAGGGTGTGGCGCTTAGCTCAGGAGTTGAATGATGTGGACGGGAGAAACATTAGTCTCTGGTCTCTTAGTGGATATTCCAGTTAAACAAATTAAATTGAATTAAACAAAACAGTATATAAACATTCTCTGTATGTGAATAGTGAATGAGGGGTGAGACACCTGGAGCTTCCCTGATTTCAAATACTGTATGCTATACTAATTGCTATAATGTAAAACAGCTTTGGAACACAATGAAGCACATTTATGAATGTTAGAAATCATTTGTTATGTACATCACATACTTTCCACTGAAATATATTCTGCCAACGTGGTTAAAGAAAAGTAGAAGAAGGAGGAAAAAAGGATAAAAAACTTAGCAAAAGAAAAAAACAGACAGAAATTGCATTTTATGGCTGCTATGAAAAGGTGTTAAGCTCTGCAGTTCAGATTGATTAGTACTAACCTAAAAGGCAGTATTCACAGAATTTGTGGCAAAATGGCTTTTTTGACCACAGTTTTAATGGCCCCTATAACTTCAGCTAATGCAGCGTTTTGTTGTCTGGGTGTTAAAAGTCAGAGAAAAAAATGATCCACCTTCGTACAATCCCGTTTCCCTTATTAGGCCTGTCATCATCACAGCTGAGAGAGGACCCAGTGTCATTAGCTAAGGCTGACGCGAGTGTTCTGCCTCGATACACACTAATTAACTGCCACTCATTCTCCAGCACAGTGGTAACACTCCCTCAACTTGAGCACCACAGGCTTTTCATAATGTGTGATGACTAACACTTCCATTCCACATTGTTGGAAGAATTGTTATTTTCTTTAAGTTTCACCTATGTATCATCCTTATCATGGGCATCGTTAGGTCTATTTTGGGGGGTCTGAAGGCCCCCGAAAATGATCCCAAACCACCCTAAATATATAGTAATTATTATACTATTTCTAAATTATATATCCAAACATTTCATACAAGATATCACTGAGCACAGATACGAATCGAAACAAGACTATGAAAAATAATAAGTCTAGATATCATGATTAAATTAAAATGATGTACAGGCTGTTGAAGCTGCTGTAGCTGCATTAGGACCCAGGCGAAGCTACATGGCGCTGCTTGTTAGCGAGTAGCAACCGGAGCCCGTTTAGTAATATTTCTCTGGTAGCGCCGTTTGTACTCAGTTCAACAGAACAATACTATGAGTAGGTGACTGCTTAACTTTACTTGTTTCATTAAGTGAAAGGAAAGGTTTGGTGAAAGGTTTTTAGCCCTCTATACACGCTAATTCATTCCTACAACCCTGGGGGCTAAGCCCCCCTTGTCTTTCCATCACTGATCCTTATGTATAACCTTCTCTGCATAATCATTGAGCAAATAACCATCCACAAAGTATTTTATAAATGTATATATAATATATATAACTTTGTAATGAATTCTGTGTGACTTATCCTTCTTACCCAAAGGAAAATGTTTTTTGGAGGACACTATCTCCTTGCAGGACATCGTGACCTCTGTTATTTAGGTTTCACACACTCAAGACTGATTACAGGCAACAGTTAAAACAAGCAACACTGTATGGTTGTCACGTACCAGTGGCATATATAAGGTTAAGACAGAGTAGCAGACTTGGAACAACTCTTTAAGACTTTGGTGTGCTGTGTGACTTGTTCCCTTGCTGCAAAAAAAAAAAGAGTTTCGTGGTGAGCTTCTTTTAAACAAGAGTCCTTGGAAATTTCAATGACACACATGCAACAGTATTAATACAGAAAATCTTACCACTGCTATTTCCATCATGTGCTCTAACACTACACTCTAAAAGGCTGCACAGATCTAGCAATAAGATCACTCATCTGATTTACAGTTCTTCACGCAAAGCAACAACAAGCTCAACACAAACCACACTGAGCTCTACTGTTTTGTCATTAGCAGCATTGACCTGAGCATGCTCCACCCACAACTGCGTGCTTTTGAAGCAAATGGGACAAGGCTGTGCAAGCTGTTGGCGAGAATCCCATTCAACATAATGAGAAACTGTACAAACAGTTCATTTCAAATTACATTGTTTATGTCAACAGTCATGTCGAGACAGAGGGTGTGTCCGAAATCGCACATTACCGTCAGTGCACTGCAGAGGTGGACAGTAACGAAGTAGATTTACTTGAGTACTGTACTTAAGTAGAGTTTTTGAGTATCTGTACTTCACT
>JBBPDC010016891.1:0-13063 GCA_037974485.1 Hemigrammopetersius urotaenia | reverse complement strand
TCCTGCCATCCTTCAGTTTTGGTTTTTGCTTCCTTTGTTTTGCCCATTAAAGACGTTTCTGTTTTTCCCTCAACCTGGTGTCCTCCCGTTCCCTCAACCTGACACTGACTTTGTAAAAGCTTAATGTTTGATGTTTTTATTTTCTCACTGCTCCCCTGGCGCCAGCCCACTGCTTCACTTGCTGAATGGGTTAAACGCAGAGAAAGAATTCCACTGTGTGTTGTACTTGTATGACTATGCATGTGAATCTTCTATATCTTTTTTGCTGTCTAATGCAGGTGCGCTGTTTGGACAGCAAAGTTCACAAACAGCCACCGCTAATCAACAGCCCTCTCCAGCACCTGTCTCCCCTCCCAGCTCTAGTGTTGCTGTGCATCAACATGATCAAATTGGGTCTGAAATACTGTGAGAATATCAAATCATAAACCCTGTATCGTAAATATCTATATTTATCTTTTATAGGTACAAGTATTGAACTGAGTACCTCATTTCCAAATACAACACACTGTTCTTTAAAAAATAACTTTAAAGGAAATAATAATACATCAAAAAAAGAGAAATGAAGAACTTCAATAATACAAAGAAAATAAATCTCTTCTTCACTCTTAAACAAAATGGCAATTACCTCTGACGTACTTCTAGTAGTGTTTTGGCATCCAACTGGTCACATTGCAAGAGGAGAGTGTTGATTACAGCAGTGTTTTTTCCTCATTAAATAAGATGTGATTCAGAATGAGGTGCTTGTGTAGGAATGTAACAGACACTGGTTGTAATACTAATAGAGACGCTGATTTAAAAACAAACTGCAGTGGTCTCTTATTTTTACCGGAATTGTATGTGTATAAATATATATACTGACATCCTGATATTTTTGTGTGTTGCTTGTTTGCTCTCAAATTGCTTGAAACACCCATTTTTTTCATCACCAGTTTGTTTCTCCTCATTTTCTTTGCTGTTAGATTATCCATTCCAGGAGCATGGTAACAGCTATATGCACTTTGAATCCATTTGGAAAGAGCCCATTAAACTCCTCTACTCAGGCAAAGGCAAACATTATTTGCTCCAGTGGCCTGGAATTTCATTTTAGGTGGAAGCACCAGATGTATAGAACAGGACTGTCACTATTGTTTGTTAATCTAATCATCTAATCTAAACTCGTGTTGTAGATCACTCTTTTGGAGTAAAGCACAGCCTTTTATTATAAAATAGGAACATTATAATTACACATAATTACCTTATTTTAAAGAGCGTTGCTCTCAATTTGAAAGCTATGAAATCAACACAGAGCTGTAATGTCAATAACTCTGCCTTAACAAGTGTGACCTGTCTGTGCGACCAAAAGCAAGCAATAAAACAAAATATCATAAATGATTGATGTCTAGATTTTTTCTGAGGAATCTTATTATTATTATTTTTTATATATAATTTGTCTCACTTAGTAAATCTTTTCCCCGAATGACACTCAAAAAAATGAAACGAGGGCTGTTTGAAACACAACCTGATAATATTCGGACATTTATTACAGCATAATGGTCACAGGCCATACATGCTGTCACTACTACATTTGACTGAATGGGATATGTGGCATAATAAAATCATACGACTTCTAAAACAGGCCGTAATGCAGTTGAGGCATCCTGAACCTCTAATAATACACGTTGTCTGACTGCATCTCTCCCACTGTGTAAATGTTTACCAAGTGGGCTGGAGGATTTGCTGAGGAGAAGGAGAAACAAGTTAGAAAGAGAAGATAGGACAGGCTTCTGTATACCTCTCTGCTCCCATCACTCGCTTGCAGTTTACGCCCCGGAATCACTCGCGATGTTACTTCTACACGCACTAGGCTTTATTCTGTGTGCTGTGATTAAGCATCTTTATGGCAAAGACAGCACTATGCATGGAAAACTTGTCGAATAAAATGGCTTTTATCCAAAACAGAGCTCGACAAGGCCTGAGAAACTGATATGTGGTGGCTGCTCTACTTTCAGACATTTGAAGAAAAAAAAAAAAGAACTCTGTGGGAGCAGAGTTTCTGACAGCGAACGTGTTCCTTCGCCTAAATCCTAGTGACACAGATACGGCGGCCCAGTGCTGCAACTGAGAGAGAGATGGGTGGCTTTAAGGAGCTTACAGATGATTTCAAAGCAGCCAATACGGTACGTTTTGGTGTCAAACAAATGCTAGTTCTCCAGTGCCAAGTCCTCCAAGCCAGGAAACGTAGACCAATTACTGCTATTGGCTATTTAACCTCTGTGTGTATCTATGGAAGATCAGTTTCAAAGCTTATTTACAAGAGCATATCATTACTGGTATAATGGTTTCATTTCTACAGAGGTTACCATTTAAAGGAATAGTTCCAAAAAAATCGAATATACCGCAGTTGCTCAGCAAAGACATTTTTGAGGCCCAAATTCAGCTTCTTTCATTTAGAACTGCAACTGCAAGGCTATAGTTGTTGGAACATTGGAAGTCAATAGTCACCCAAATAGCCCAAATCATTTCCATAAACATGCATCACCAAACTCTTACCTCTCGCAAATCGCCTCCAGTTCTTCAGTAATGTAGCGGATGGTTGGTTTAGAGGACAGCATGACTTACTGCGAGCTATAAAAACGAACAACCCTACAGGCAGCCGTGTCAGAAAACACCAGGGCAGGTATTCACAAAGCAATCGTAAATCAGAGGATTGTGTCCTAAAGCACATCGACAAGTCCATGTGACCTTAATGAATATATGGATGAAGGCCAGAGAGAGTTCTGGTTTATTTGCAAAAACAATCCAGGCTATTCGGGTGACTATTGAGTTCTGGTGTTAGGAATGTTACCCCAGCACTATATCCAGTTCTAAAAAAAGAAGGGCCCTTGGCTCATCCACTATATGTGAGGTAAGTGGTAAATCATGCAAATTAGACTTCTGGCAGAACTATTCTCTTAAAAAACACAGTTGCCCTTTACTTTGTTAACATTTCCTGATAAGGAGACCAATAGAAATAGTGGAAAATGACTGTAAATAAAGCTTATTTGGTATGTTAGTAGATGTTAATACTTTCCTAAAGTTGTTGCTTCAGAAATGAGAAGTTTCCAAGCAAGGAAACCTTCACCGGTTGGCACATTTTGCTAGGAAACCATTTCTTTAACACAGTTCAGACATGATCATATCTACAGTCCGTTTTTTGTTTTTCATAGTGACCTGATCTCATAAGCTTCCTGAAAAGGCTGTGCAGTAGAAAACATGCCTGAGAGTCAGTTGATAAAGAAGTACTTGTTCAGTCCTTCAGTGCTGAGCTGGATATCCTCTGTGGTTTCCATCTGGCCCTTACTCAGTTATTTCCTCTGGGTGGAAAAAGACGTATCATCAGGATGTACCCAATAAGACGGGCCAAACTGGCTTCCAGGGAGTAATTTATTGATAGCGTGAGCCTCCCACCCAAGACCTACTGTAGCATACTTCCTTGCTAAAGGGCATGATTAATTTGTTCGTCTCTTGTTTTCAGCCTGCCTCTTCATGGGGCAAAGCAGCAAGACTTTTTGAACATCTGCCTTTTCAGTGCCCACTGGGTTGGGGACAGACCTGTGGTGAACCCAGCAGGCAACAGGAAAGCGTGAGGCATCAAAACAAATTCTTGCATGCATAACTCGGGTCCACAAGTGATAGTGGGACATGCCCATCCCGCTAGTTTTTGTTTTGGGTCTAGATACAGGTCTTCTTCTGCTGCTTGATAATAAAAACAGAACTATTTAAAAAAAATTCTAACTAGATCATGCCAACAGGGGGTCCTCAAATTACGACACAGATTCATTCCTTCGACAACGATGTAACCCGAATTCTGGTGTAAGTCGAAACACACCCTAGCCTAAGTCACTTACCCGATCCTAACACAGTTGTAAAATCATAAAAACACATCTAAGCCACAGAAAAAGGAAAACTCCCTCACTCATACACAGCGTTACTGCGTATTCTACTGTTGGGCACAACCGAACTAATTTGCCCACTAATTCAGTGTAAGCCGAGTGTGAGCATTGTAAACTCGAAACGTCGTATGTCAAGACTGTTGTAACCCGAGGACACCCTGTATTTTCACCCTGTTCAGTGAAGACACACACTATTACAGGCTGAAAGGAGATGAGGATGCAAAGAAATTTGAGCAAAAAAGAAGAGATTCAAACAATTCGATGAGAGAATCATTGATAGATATGAATAGATGGTGAAATACCAACTGACACTCAATGATGCTAGCATTGTTACAACTTGATTTTGTTGAATTGGGTATTAGCTCCCACTGACAAATTTGCATACCCAAATTGCTAAAAATGCATAAAATAGCTTGCACAGTTTTTCCACTTGGGGCACGGGTGGACTCTTCATCCATTTCCCCCCTTCAATTACATTTAATTCACTGAAAAGCAAAAATCAAAATATTACAGCACCTTTTCACATGCTGGTTATTGCTAAAAATGTTTTCAACTATTTAACACTATGACAGCAGTGTCTGTCACTAACCTAGTCTCACTTGTCTTTTTTAGAGACCAAGAGGTCAAACCACTGCAGAAAAAGGAAAGACAACGGACACCACAGTTCCACGTTTTGACTTGATGTATGAAGGGAGGCAATCTTGAAAATGGAGCTCCCACATAAACAGCCCTTCAGGAAGGGCAGCGGTCTGTCAGCACGCGCATAGCAATGCCATACTTACTAACAGCTTTAAGCAAAACTCATACCTCTTAATAATTAGATATTATGGACTTCACACTCTCATTACTTGATCTGAAAGGCATATGTCCAGGACAGGTAACTGTTCACTAATGAACAAAACCTTTTTTCATGTAAGAACTATACAAACTGATGCATGAGAGTTTATTTATGCAGAACTGTGGCTGGCCAGTGAGAATGTATCTGGCAAAATCCTGACAACTGAAGCTAGTTTAGCTTATTGTAGAGGCCAAACTCTATGTATGGTGAAACTACTCAGGACCCTAGGTATATATAAGGCTGAAGAATCGCTTTGCGTTTAAGCCTTAAATGTAAAACTGTCATTGGCTGAAGACCTTAATGCATTTGCCTCTCCTAGGGCTCATTTCCCAAGCATGGATTAAGCCTAGTCCTGGCCTAAAATGGATTTTCAATTAAGCGACCCTACTAAAAGAGCCATCAAGTCTAAGGCGATGCTTAATAAGTATTTAGTGGACAGTTACGTGGCTGTACAGGCACGACAGACAACATCAACAGAGACGGATGGTGCATCCTGTTGTTTTTTGGCCGTTCCAGCTAGGCTAGGTCCTGTGCGGGACCAGTCACACACCACTGATGAAGCTCACCATGAAGCATGACCGCAAACGCTCTTGGGGCCCGTGAGAGATCAGCGCTGACAAAAACCTTAATGTGTGTGGAAGGCTTGAGTCATGCGCGCTCATGCCTAGCCCTCATCTGTAGGCCTCACCTCAACTTCTCATCCTTCACTGCCACTCTTTTTTTTCTCTCCATCTATTGCCTCTTCTCCCCTGGCTTTCTGACGGAGGACGGGTCAGAGAGGAACCTGAGAAACCTCAGCCTCTGAGTACAGACAGTCAATTAAGGTCTACTGGGACGTGAAGGCCGTGTTGGAGGGTTAAAGGGTTTAACAGTATTCACTCAACCCTTCATTCTAATGACAGATAGGTGTCTTGATTAGTCCTAACCCGTTTAGATCGATCCTTTGGTGAAGAAGTCTGCTTGGTCAAGAAGCATACAACACTTTCAAATAAGGGCTGATTAAAAATGACAATTAAATCTGTCTGTTAACTGTTAGACCAGAAGGCAGAAATCAAATCAGGCCAATCAAACTCAAGCCACAATGGCCTACATTGCAACTCCTGTGATGCACTGAAACATAGTTATAAAAGTGGTTATAAATGGCAAAAATGCATGACAGGATGCGGTTTTAAAGTTTTATTTAAGGATCTTTAGATCTCCTAACAAGTCAAAAACAAAACGAAATCAGCCGCCTCTTACAGCCCACTATAAATACACTCCTGCATTGTGATATTCACAGCTTTTGTGGAACTTGAGACTTTGACAACCTGACAAGCATGCACATATCTGAAGCTGTTTCTGACATGTGACCTAGTCTCGCAAATATTCATCTCACACATCTACTAAGCGCATCTTTCTAGGCACGTCCACCTCAGTGGTTTGATCAGTTGGAATGTGTGCGCTGATGCTGACACTGGAAATGTGTAATAAAGCAAAAATGTGTGTTCTGGTTTTTCCTAATAGTGATACGAGTTAGAAGATGCAGTTATACTTTAATCCAGGGCTTGGTTCCCCAACCTCTGCTTCACAAGGGAAACGTATATTTACTGCATTTAGCAGACACTTTTATCCAAAAGCGACTTCCATTCCCTAACTACGGGGGACAGTCTCCTGTAGTTAGGAGCAACCTGGGGTTAAGGGTCTTGCTCAGAATCCCAGTGGTGGTTTGCTGAAGGCACGATTTGAACCCATGACCTCTTGAGCTAGAGACAAGTATCCTACCCACTAGGCCACCGGTACTTCTTATAGTGGCATTTGGCAGATACCCTTATGCAGGGCAACTTATAATCATCAGTTACCGGGACAGTCCCCCAGATCAATTGAGGGTTAAGTGTCTTGCTCAAAGACAGAAAGGTAAAAAGTGAGGGGTTTGAACCGGCAACTTTGTGGCCATCGGGTTCACAGGCAAGTGTTTTTACCTACTGACTATGGCAGTAACTTAAATCTGATCTCCAACACACAGGTTTATGGGGTACTAATGTGGGCATCTCAAATGCTTTTAGTTACACAAATACTACTTGATGTGAATTTCTCTAGAAAAAAAACCACTTAACTTCAGTATAAGAAGTTTCAGAATCTGGTCTTTAACATTACGTTCAAATAAGAGTTCGATTAACTATGAAAATACTGTACAGGACACGTACTGGAGCTGCACTGCAAAAATAACCCATTTCAAATGTATCATTTCTGAGATAAAAAACACATTTACATATGCCGGCATTAGTCAGCCAAAAGCAGCCCATTCAAACTGAAGTTATAAGGAGTGTTTCAACCTGGACTGCTTTTTAAATGAGACACAATACAGTGTAGCCAAGGGATCATTTAAATATACAAGTCCTAAAGGGACACTGATGAATTAAAAATGAATAAAGAGAGGTTGGAAAATGGTCATGTAAACATGAAATGATTGTTTTGGGTCCATAAAACGAAATAAATGTTATCAGAGGGAATTCTGTACAAGAAAATGTAGGATATAGGCCCTTGTAATGGAATGCTAATTATGATAATTAATCAAGTCAGGAACGTCACAGTTACTGATCACAATTAGTGGTCCTCATATGTATGAATGGGTTAAACGTGAGACTAACCCTAACCATAACTGAGCTACATATAGGAAACTGGACTGACTGATACCGAAATTAATTGGTGCATTCACTTAGGAATGGTTGTATGGTTACCTATATAGTGTTAGGAATATATTTACAGTCTGAAGAATGTATATAGTGTTATGAATTCAGCAGTTCGTTCACTGATTCCGTCCAAACTCTGGAGTGCTCCTTTAGGAACCCGAGGAGTCTCCTGCCACTCTGACCACATTCGTTCACCTGAGCGCTCTCCATTGCCTACAGCTGATGACAAAAACGCAGCATGACAGCAACAACTGGTCCAGTTCTCAAGCAGATTCCAGCTTTCCCCTTGGACCCCCCGAGTGCCATTGACCAGCTTTAGGCGAGGAAGGCAAGAGGAGATAAGGATTTAACCTAGATCTGCGAATGCAGGAGCCTCTCCATGGGATGGCTGCTATCAGAGAAAGAGAAAGGGAGGAGAGAAGAGGGGGGAGGTGTGGTGGTGTGGTTGGTGGTGGTGGTGGGTGAGGGGTAGGTGAAAGCACTTCCACGGCTGCTGCGGTTCCAACATTTAGCCTTGTTCTTTCCCACCCTCTTTCATCACCACCTGAGCATGGTGCATTCTGTTTTCTCTCTCCCCACCTCTGCTCTTTCTCTCTCTGTACACGAGCCATTATTCCTATCCTCATCACAGAAGCTCAGCCTGTTTTCCCTCCTTTCCTCTCCCACTACCTACTGTCTGGAAAGCAGTCAGAATGGGGACAACAGCCGGAGTACACAATCAAATAGCAGGACTGATTACTTACCTTGCTGTTGTAGTGAGGGCTGATGCGATGAGCCTGTGTGACAGCCCGCACACGCATACACACACACACACACGTTCACACGCACGGTGAGAAGGAGGAGGAGAAGAGTCGCCTCTTAAGCAGCCCAGTATCGGAGGCTGACGCTTTCTCCAGAAAGCCTGATGCGTCTCTCCCTCCAGACCATCCAAGAGCCTCTTTTGTGAGGAGAGACGACACGTTTCCCCTCCAGCCGGCCATGGCAAGCAGAGTCCACGGCTGGAGGACGCAGAGATACCTCCTTCATCCTCTCCCTCTCTCTCTCTCTCTCTCCCTCTCTCTCTCCACCCTCCCTCATGTGGGCTGTCTTTCCCTCTCCTCTCAGAGAACCAAGCGAAACCGTTACCTGGGCGACCGTTAATCCACATACAACTTCACCACTATGCTCATTTTGACGTACTAAAATGCTTACTACTGTACACGCTGCAACATAAAACGTTCAGCATCTATTTATTGTTTTGTTTGTTTGTTTATTGATTTTCAATTAGTGTATTATAGCCATACCAAAATGTCCAGCCTCCCCTCAAGCTACCATTGTTAGCTAGGAACAGTTTCAGTTTGAGGTAGAAGCAAGTGTTTGTATATAAAATGGAAACGTTTTTGACCCAATATGGTCTCCTATTGTCATAAAATGACACAAAAATACACACTTTATGGTTTCAAGATGGCCGCTATGACTGTTAGCCATGCAGTTTATTATTTCCAGATTACATTAAACAGTGTCAAAAACACTTCAGTCTATTTAAGGGTTTAATCAATCTGTTTGGAGTCCAATGAAAACCTGTTGAACTTACTATACTATACATTTCCATTCATTCAGATTACATTCATTCAACATCAAATTCAACAACTGATGGAGCAAAATGTAAACATCCCAGTGCAATTTATTAATCTTTCACTGGAATAGCATTCTCTTCGGAATTAAATAAACAGACTGAATTGACTGAAATGTACATTATGTTATGTAAACCAGTTAACTCAGTTTAATGAGTTTAATATTGTCTTTAAAATTGTGTGTAATATTATTTCTGGTGCATTATTACTGCTTATGTCAATGTCTGCTGCTGCTAACTGAGGACACTCCACTGTATACTGTACACTGCTACAACAATGCAAATTTCCCAAGTGTGGGACTAATAAAGGGTTATCTTTTCTCACCTTATCTTATCTTCCACTAATTATTTCTTTATTAACTACTGTGGTGCATGTGAGACAGTAAGAATAAAATAGATATTCTTCAGTAGGTTGTTGAAAATGACTACAAAATGACTAGCTGCAGAGTTTGAATAGGTCTATCGGAATTTGGCTTGTGTTTTTTTTTAACCTTCAGCTTCATTTAGAGCTGGCTGGCCCAGAGACAGCAGGTAGGTGCAGCTCTGTGGTGTCGTGTGCTACAGAGGCAGTCAGCTCATACATAATCTATGCGATGATCAGGGTCATAGGTGGTAGCAGAGGCTGCTGTTACATGCACTTCTTTTAGTATGAAGAAGTATTACAGAGTTCACTGTTCTTCTCTAGGGTTTATGTATTGTTGGGTTAGGCGTTGGCTAGTTATTATTTGGACAGTTGTTGTATAGATGATCTGACTGCAGTATCTTGGTTAAATAGTTGACTCAGATTTAAGCTGTTTTTCAGGTAAGAAACAGTTGTGGACTTCTTAAGCACTGATGTACGTCGCTCTGGATAAGAGCGTCAGCTAAATGCCATAAATGTAAATGTAAATGTTCTAATGATGGCCACCAAAGGAATTCTGGCACCTAAATTTTGCATAAATGCTTGACAATAAATTAAAAAAGACTGACACAGTGATTGGTCATCGTAGCTTCCCCATGAAATTCCACATGGTGTGATCTTTTGAACCAGTTAATCACGATAAGAAGAACCAGCTCAATCAACAACTTCTGCCACAGTTGTGAGGGGATTTCCATTTGCATCTTAATAACGTCCTTCTCTGCATTGAAAAGCACAGTGGATGTGAACGCCCACCACTCTTCCGCCTTAGCATCTCTAAACCCCTCCATCATCTTATTGTCAGCACTTTTACAGTTTCACCTGGCAGCTCTATACAGAGTATTGTTGACCAGCCTCCATTTGTGTTTAACAGCGTATCTGCAAAAGGATGTTGATAAGTTCACAAGTGTCAAGTCAGATGAATACACAAATGGATAATGTCAGCATGTTGGACACCTAAGCAGTTATGCTGAGCAAATCTTTACTTGGCAACAAGTGACTTGGCTGTGCATTAACTGCAGCTGCGCTGGCCATTGAGCCTATTGTTATGCAGGATTAGGCTCCTAACAGTGCAGCTAGAGATGAAGACAAGACCCTTAAAATAGACTGTGGGCAATTACACATCCAAAGAATGGAACAACACGGGGCTTTTTTGCTGTCTTTGTGCTCATTAATATGAATGGCCATCTTCTCTCTAACTGAAACGCCAAATGTTTTATTTCGTGACAGTTTATTATGCATTTGAAGGGACCTCTAAATGGAAAAAAGAGGACTCTACCAAAAGGGATGAAGCAACAATAAACAATTTCTTTTGAAATAAATCTGGAAGGAAATTCATCTTTGTGAAAAATATGGACTGAATGAAAAAAGTGCATATCGTTGTGAATAACTCATCAAATGTAGTATGCAAAAAACTGAGAGGGAGCTGTAAAATGTGTGATTTTTTTCTACATCCTGGCTGGTACGTGTTGTGTGCTAAAATGTTCTTAATATTTTTAATCTTTCACCTATACATGTTCTATATCAGTATATACCAAGTCAAACCATGATTTAAAACTGTGCTCAGTTGAGAATGTAGCTATTACATAGATATCAATAATAACAACAACAACAACAACAACAACAACAACAACAACAACAACAACAACAACAACAATAATAATAATAATAATAATAATAATTTCATTACTTAAAAAAATAATAATCAATTAAAAAAAAAAGAAAAAAAGGAAAAAAAAGTGTAATATTTTGGGATTCCTGGTGTGCTAGTTGTGCGATATTAGCTTTCATTATGTTTTAGTTACATTAACCAAGCACTTCTTGTATTCATTTACCCTGATGATTCATTGCACCCTATACAGGGTTCAGCTCCCTTCAGACAGGCATTTCAGTCTAATGAGGTTTAAAACCACATGACTCCAGAAAGCATTTGTTACTTGTTTTTGTACTTCACTGGTACAACAGCAGGTTTTCATTCCAACCAAGCAAAAGCCTTCAGCACACTACACTGGATAGTGCTCAAAGGAGGTCAATGGATAATGGAGCAGCAGACCAACAAAAATTAGCAGACCAGCAGAACTTGGAACTTGTGTTTTTCATGTTTTTTAGTGTAAAGTAAAGAAATTCTGTCATACATGAACACACCACAGAGCACAGGGTGAACAGCACAAAATTCAAACTCTGTATTTAACCCATTCACCAAGTGAAGCAGTGGGCAACCAGGAACGCAGCATCCGGGGAGCAGTGTGTGAGGATGGTATCTCGCTCAAGGGGACCTCAGAGGTGCCACTAGCAGTCCTGGGATGCGAACCCACGTCCTTTTTTAATTGTAGGCCGAACTCGACAACCACTAGGTCACCAGCTGCAAGATGCGAATCTTGTCTTCAAATCATAACAATAATGTTTTTGAAATAATAAATAATGAGGAAGCAAGCACAACCTTTAAAATGCATTAAAACCTGCTCCAATTTCAGCAGAAAGGACTAATGTGATTGATTGCGATTTTTCATTTTTTTAAATCCATTGACCACTGTACTGAAAACACAACGAACGTTATTACACTATTTTACAGTATTTGCATTTCACTTCTCTGCATTAATTTGAAAATCTCATTTTTTTTATAGATCATATTGTGATTGTTATCTCTGTAAACATTTTTTTGTTTTTGTGAGGAATGTAAGACATTTTCAGCTCGATTGCTTTGTGAAGTCTGCGAAAGGCAGAGGGAATGAAGGGAAACTGTCTGAAGTGCAGCAACTTGCAAAAGCAACACAAAAATGCTCAAAATCAATGCTTTTCACTCATTAAAGCGTGTAAACAAACGCACTCTGATCATGCAGTATTCACACCCTGCAGCGCTGTGAGAATGGCTGTAATTTCACCTTTATAAACCCTGCATTTATGAATCTTTTAGTGTCTCCCAGCTCCCAGGAATCACTGGGGTTTTAGTCCAAAACAAAACAACATCACACACTTCTGCCTCTACCTCTGAACACCTGTACAAATAAACACACTGTCTATCACTGAAACGATATCTGTTTCACACTCTGGCATGACCCTCTTAATGCATGATGCAATAGTTCAATAAAAAATCAAAAGCAGTAAATTTCTCAGTTGTCTCAAGTTGTCAGTTTGTGTTGCAGAAACATAGCCAAGCAGTAATGGAAAGTTCTTCAAATGGAATTTGAATGTTTTGTTGTGAAATACGTCTTTCTCGAGAACCAGGTGTCTAAAACATTCATGTTCCCTCACATGAAGCGACTCTGTGAAATGGTAATAATTATGTTTTCTGATACCAAGACATTGTAAGACCATGCTTTGCAATTGTTTTGAGAATTTTTTGGCTCAAAATGATTTTTTGATTTTTTGCTCCATGCATATACCCCTCTGTCATTCATTATGAATAGGTATATAAGGGAAATATATATATATATATATTAGAGGTGGGCATAGATTTTTTTAAATCTAGATTAATCTCATTGTAATCTTGGAATTAATCTAGATTAATCTAGATTAAAATGGTTCATTTGATTTCTGCCGAAGGTCTGAAGCCCCCCCCTAAAAAATGATCCCAATGCCTATTTTTATAGTGTAAACCATAAATATGCCTCCAAATGTTCTCCCAGATCACTTTAA
>JBBPDC010016880.1:0-10583 GCA_037974485.1 Hemigrammopetersius urotaenia | reverse complement strand
CCCCCCCCCCCCCCCCCCCCCCCCCCCCCCCCCCCCCCCCCCCCCCCCCCCCCCCCGCCGTTGAGTGCTCACCAAACCCTACATGGCTCTAAAACCTTTACATCTCTGATTGGCAGGTGGCTTAATTGGCATGCCCGCAAAAATGTACTGATCAGTTCCATGTGTAGGACTTTTACGAGACGACACACATACACACACGCACACACAGACAAGAAAATTTCACAGCACACACACAGCTCAGCTCTGTGTGATTATTCATCATCACACTGATCTATAATGACAGTGTAATAACGTAAAGAGGACTTCAAAGGTAAAGGACATGTATGTGTGTGTGTGTGTGTGTGTGTGTGTGTGTGTGTGTGTGTGTGTATATGTGTGTGTGTGTATTAAATAAATATATGAAATGTATTTAATAAAAAAATGTAATAAGTAGCTATACATGCGTGTGTGTGTGTGTGTATGTGCGTGTGTGTGTGGTCAGTTACACTCCGCTATATAAATCCAAACAGAGTGATAGTGGTCTGATCTCAGGCTGGGTTTAAATGAAATGGGGTCTAAACAAGGTTTTGGCTGTGTTTTCTGGAGAGAAAGGCTGTCTGAGGGCTGCTGCTGTAATGCGGAATGACATAGCAAGGTGCCTCAGTAATGTCCTTATGACTTTTCCTCTAAAAAAGGAATTATCTAGTCTAAATATTACTCCACAAAGCTGGAATGTGTTTGGAGTCACTGTGCTGGCAGTCAAAGCGCAGTGGGGGTCGTGTTATATTTGGCTCGACTGTCAAACTGGGCCCTGTAACCAGTCTGACCAGCGGCGCTGCACACGCCGGACGCTCTGACGGCCCGGTCGAATCCCGAGGTCAAAATAAGCAGCAGGACCTGGCAAACACGCCCTGTAAAATATGGAAGTGGACGGCAGTGTTTTCAGAGATTTGAGATCAGTTGTTGTTCACACTGTTATTCCTGGTTCCACTTTATTTGCTTGGCTCCCTGTAGTCTCAAAGCTCTGACCCCTGGCCAAACGACGTGGGGTGAAAATGTTCTGAGTGAAAAACTTAAACATGGGAAATTATGGAACATCATTTATTTTTATTTCCTTAATTTAACGCATTGGAAAAATAAAAAAGCTAAGATTATACCAATAACAATATTATAATATAATATAATATAATATAATATAATATAATATAATATAATGCCACTGTAAAAATATTTAAACTATTTCTATATAGTTATATATTTATCTAAATATATTTTCCATATTTATATATTACTATATTTATATTTAATTATAAATGATAAGATAATAGAACTATGTTGTATAACTATAAAATCTGTAACAATATATAAAATGTTACATACTGACAAAAAAAATCAAATTATGTGCAAAGGTTTTAATGTAACTAATAATATAACTACTATAGTATAGAACTACATAAATATAATGTAACTATAAAAGCTATTATATAGTATAACTGTAAAAGCTTAGCTGTTTTATTTTTTTATGAGAATAAGGTTCTGCAATAGATTGAATGCTTATCCCAGTAATAGCTTGGTTGAGGGATCGGTGAGGTCATTCAGAACGATGCAAAAAGGAAAAAGTACCACATTGTTTTCCACAGTCGGAGCAACAGAGGCTGATTAACTGGTTAATCCAGGTGCTATTTGGGTCAGAGCTGAGGTCACTAAGGTCAAGTTCTGTGGTAGGAAACATACGAGCTGAGCAGCAGAGCAGGAGAAGTTTCACACATCTGAAAACAAGCTAAGCTAAGCTAATTAGCGCTAGATGTTATTTAACCAGAGATAATTGAATCTGTTGTGATTTTATGTCTATTTTTTTTATCAAGTGCTGATTCTGATATTTCAATCTGTACCACAAGATGATTGGTGAGCAGAATCTACATATAATATAATTATTATATTATTATATGCACCTCTATTATGATGAGGTGAATTAAAGAAAACCTCATGCACTTCCACCATTATGCATTAAAAACCATTTTAACCATGATTCGACATTGAAACAAACTGAAAGAATGTATGTGCCATTCTTTATGTATCTATACAACTAATCACGTAATTATATTTACATGTATAACTAAATGTCTCTACATGCCTACGAGCTCATGAAAAGTCCACAAAGCCCTCATAAAAGTCGGTTAACAGGGGAGTGGGGCTGTATTTACAACCTCTCTGACTCTCTCCAAGACCACTGCGCTTCCCCCGATGAGACGGCAAGGAGAGGTCGGCCCGCTGTTTGCTCAGCCATGTCTCGCTCGGGTCCTGCAGCACCCCGCCAGGAAGACGGGCAGACAATGTTTGGCGACCGTCTGGGTGGAGGTTGCCTTAAAGGTCCCTGCTTGCACAAAGCTGCATTACTGAGTCAATGTTTTCAGTCGGTGTATTTAATGGTCAACAGTAGAGCGCAGACCACAATGTGACCCCAGAGAGAGGAGGAGGATGAAAGCCAGCATACTTGACCTTCACAGACCACATTACGTGAGAATTTAGGGGGTGAATGTTTGAGCAGTTTGATTAAGAAGGTTGGAAAGTGCAACTTGCTCGGCTGTTTTGGAAGCGAAAGCACATTTTATCACATTTACACCCAACGGAGAGGCAGCGAACAAGTCTAACACAAAATCTGATTGTTTAGGTAGGTAGCTTGTGACTGCACTTGTATTGGACACCTGGGAGTTGGTGGATGACTGTTATCTGTTTCAGTGGTTTGGTCCCATCAAAAGTCCATGTCTCATGGTAGTCCCTGCTGAACAAATGCTCGTTTTTAAGATTTAACACCCTCAGCCAAAAGTCAACTCTCATGACTTGACATAAGCTCAGGAATGGACTGTCCAACAGGATTACCCAAAGTTCACTAGCTAAAAACCTCATGAAGAATATGGAAGTCAAGAATATGGAAAAGGTTAAGCTACCTTGTCAGGAAAGCACCAAGTGAGAGAGTGAACTAAATAAAGCCACTGAGTGTCTACTCACTTAACAATTTTGAATCCTAAATGCTGAGTAAGCTTACCTGTCTTTCAGTTGTAGTCCATCTTTGGACCAGGAAACAACTGGCAGAGGGAAGCCCTGCACTGGACACTGAAGTATCAGGCTGTGTGTGGCATCGGTCATGTAAGCTGTCGTGCCTATATTCACCCTGAGGTCCCTCTGGAAGCTCATGGTGGACCCATGTTGCTTATGCCGAATGATAGCAGCTCTGCTTTTCACTCCAGACCGTTCTGAGGAGTTCGGGGTCCTGTCTAGATGTTTACCCATTGACACTGACATGCTTGCTTGAGTAGTTGACCCCTTGTCTGAGGAGGCCTGAGCTGCTGCCATCTCCTCCAAGAACTTGCCAATAAGGTGAGAAGCAAGATCATCTGTTACATCCCCACTTTCAGCAAGCTGGCTGATATTCTTCATCAGTTCCTCTAGCTGAGATGGTTCCAAGGTGAAAGCACCTGAAGCTGCTGAAAGTAGTGAGTCACTGGTTGAACCTGAAGCCAGAAGGTAGTTCTCCAAGGTCACTGGGTCCTCCCTAGGTTGGCCTTCATCTAGATAAAACTCATTCTTTTGCACCCATCTTCGGCCTGTTTTTTGGATCGTCCTAACAAGTGGCGATTCTGGCTGGTCCTGACATTTGGCACTAACAAAACCTCCCTCATTGTTGAGGAATGTCCTGGATCCACTGTGACTTTTCTCCCTCCCCAAGCTCTTTCCATCAGGATGTTCCAGCAGCCTGTTATCATGGCCTATCAGTTTCAGGATGAAGATGTCTGAGGCCTGGTTGGCCCAACAGCGATACTGCCCAATGTCTCCTGGTCCTAAGCTGTATATCCTCAAAGATCCAGATTTTGTGATGCTAAGATGTTTGGAGCTCTGCAGGTCCTGTCCATCTTTCTCCCAGCGGATTTGGGCTTTGGGGAAGTGCCGGACTGGACACTTGATGACTATGGATGTCTTTGGAAGTAGATAAGCTCTTCCACCAATGGTGAAATTCAGCCTTTTCTCCTGCCTCGTCTGGATGTAGATGCGTTTCAGACCCAGAACCTGAGGGCAACGTTTCTTGGAGAACTTGTGTTCTACAAAACCCATAAGAAATAAAATGTAACATTCTGAATGCTTGAAGACTGATAACACAGGTAAAAAAAAAACATTTTTTGTAACAATCAGAAACAGCAACACACTTTTCTAAACCCGTTTTTCATGCTGATTTCAGATCTGCTATCAGTCACATCAGTCAAATTTTTTCAGTCACATCAATGTTTTGAATTATGAGTAATATTAGATTTACAATAGACTTGCATGCTTTTTTTTTATTAAACCGCAGCACCAATCAAGAGCTGTTTCAATATTTTCAGTGTGAAGTCAGACAGGTCACACTGTGGCATAGATACAATGATCAGTGTCAGTCAGCTACCAATGTTTCGTCAAAAACGCTTAGCATATGATTATTATATGCTAATTAGACCAACTAATAGAACTAGCTTTATCACAAGAACTGCACATGTGGGAAAACAAAACTAAACACAGATTTGAAATCAGCATTAAAAACATTACAAAACCCACATGATTTTGACCTGTTGACCTGTGTAACTTGAACACACCATTCTCAAGACAACTAAACGAATCTTGACAAGATGCTGTCAAGATCAATATAATGTTTCCTGGTGGTTAAGCAGATGTCTCACTTCTAGAAAATGTAAAGATTTTATTGCACTTAACTTAAAAGTCATGCAGCCAGTCTGTTGTTTTTTGTAAGATACCCCAGAGTATACCTGGCTCCCTGTCGCCTACTGTATCAAATTCAAAATTCTCCTCCTGGCTTTCAAATCTTTACACAGCCTAGCTCCCACCTACCTCTCTAATCTCCTAAACCCCTACATCCCGACCTGCTCATTACGCTTTTCTGGCTCTGGTCTTCTCACTGTCCCTCAATTCCGCCTCTCTTCTATGGGGGGGGGGGGAGATCTTTCAGTGTCTGTGCAACTCTGGAACTCTGGAATTTGCTGACTTTTCCAATTTTATTCAATTGGATTTTAGTGCACTGTTTACAGAGTTATGCACATGGTCTTATGATCTTTTTCATTACAGACATCCCAAGTTGAAGAGGGTTTACTTCAAAGTAGCCAGCAAGCAGTATGTACCATAAATGCTTATCTTTTTTGAGGAATTTGCAAGACAATGGCAGGACTTTAGTTTCTGTTGTATAGCTGCATTGCACTGTTTTTGGTAAAAGCATCACAGTTTGTTTGTTAAAAATAGATTATTTTCCAGAAAGACTTTTAGAGGGTGTGCCTGAGCTTTCTGCCTGTGATGGATTGCTGTCTGACAGATACAGCACTATCACTGCTTAGCAACAGGGAGACTTGCAGCCAGAAGCAGCATTCCAAAAACGCAGTGTGAGCTCCCACCCCCGTGGATGAGCAGGAAAACCCTGAAGTAGTCAGGATCAGGACTGATCTGAGAGAGAGAGAGAGAGAGAGAGAGAGAGGCTCACTGTTGCAGGAGCTCATGCGGCAGCTCCTGATAAGTGGTGGGGGTTGAAGTCCACTGCAGGCGGATCTGTCGAGAGTGGCCAGCTGCCCAGACGCTGTCAGCCTCCTGCAAACAGGCTCCCTGCGCTGGATCCCCTTTCCACAGGTCACAGAGCACTGAACACACAGACACACACAGACACACACAGACACACACACGCACAAAGAAGCAAAGAGCAACAGTAGGCTGGCTTTTAATTGCTTCCGGTCAGGTTGTAAATAGTGCAAAACGTCATTTTAATGCCTGCTATGCTTTTGTTCTCAATGAAATATGAGTTCGGACACATACACAGTGTGATACAGCAACATTTAACTAATAAACAGACAGTACTGCAATGTAATAGTAGTGTGTATCTAGTGTTTATAAAATTTGGTATAGAAATAAGCCTGTGTTGTGTTGCCTGAGAGTTTCACCACATATAGTTTCACACTAGGGCAGAAATATGTCCTACACACACACACACACACACACACACACACACACACACACACACCTTGGACCACTCTCCTCCATCTAGGTGTGGCTGGAGGCAGTGGATGTCTGTGCACGGTCGGTGTGTAGCTGGTTTCAGTCCATCACACTCCTCATCCAGAAGCTTCCGGAAGCTCCCTCCGGCCAGACGCTGCCTGCAATAAACTTTCCGCCACTGCGTTCCCTTCAAACACGCTTGGGAGCACTGCAGGACACACACATACAGCACAGTCAAACCAAATACACTTAGACAGCCCAGGGAATGCACTACAGCTTTTCACTAGGTGCTGCCTGTTTCTTTTTAGGTTCCCGGTTTTGAGATGCTATTTTGAATATTTTTTGGCGCTCCGTTATATCATCATCCTATACGTTATATACTACAGACATCATGGCCAACTTCAGTTAAGGTTTAGGGAAGGATGACTGTTTTTTATTTAGATTAGTTTTATATTATTATATAATTTTGGCTCAAATGGGCACTGAATTGTGTGTGTGTGTACATACTCATAGACCACTGTATAATATATGTATAGTATATAATATTTTAGCATACTGTATCATTATATTGTATTTTATACAATATCTGCCTAAATCACAGCTGCAACATTTAAAAAGGGAGATTTAATTTAACTGATGTTATACAGTCCTGTGCAAAAGTCCCAAGCCACCCCTCGTTTCCTTATATTTTGCTTTAAAGCACCTTTTTGGTACAAAAATACTATTTCTGTCCGTCAAAATGTTTGGCATATTAAGTAGATAAAACGAAAAGAAATGTTATACTGCGTCAGGCTGCAAAGTGCCCAAGGGTGCCTAGATAAAGGAGTTCCAACCACTCAACATTCAGCACAACCAGTATACTGATCACTACCTCATTTGGAATCATCTGCAGCTGTTTCTTCACTGGCTCAAGCCTTAAGTTAGATGTGTTTTGTTCTGCTTGAATGTTTCATACGTAGATCACTGTGTGGCTTAACAAACAAATATTTTCAACAAAAATTCCTCAGGGTCAGGAACTGGACTGAAAATGAGTCTTTGAAAGTCCTTCAGGAAGCCTGGAGAACTGTTCCTCAAGACTACATTACAAATACAAGAAAGGCTGGATCTTTGGAAGCAAGCTATAAAGAAACGAGGGGTGGTTTTTGCGCTGTATTGTATGTTTCTTATTACAGTGGGGCAATAAACCAATATTACGAACCCTATCAGTGTATGAACTCCATGGTTATGTAAAGTTACCTGCTGCCACTCCTCAGTCTCCCAGGTCGGTAGGCAGTGGTGCTGGTTGCAGGCCTGCAGCTCCGGGGGTCTGATCTCTCTGCACTCAGACCGCTCCACCGGCTCAGTGACGTCACCCCCAACTGACCTTACACACCATACACTGCGTGTCTGCAGCCCCACACCGCACGGCTCGGAACATTGGGACCACTCGCTTACCTCCCATCTGATGTGCACACAAACACAAACACACACATACACTCAGTATCATACTGTATCACTGTTACAGTCTGTAGGTTCTGTGTGTATTGTGTGTTAGGTACTATGTAGTAATAACGGGTAATGGAAGAAACAAGAAAACCAAGAAAGAACACCAAGCATGAGAAAACACAATTAGGAGTTGACTGACAAACACTGACTAAAGGAGATGGGGTACATATACACCCTGTTCCAAATTATTATGCAAATTATACTTTTTCTCATTTACCTAAATAATTGATGTAAACAACAGTCAGCATAATTCTCATGGTATCAACTATTAAGAGTACAATTCAAATTTTATTGAACAAACCTTTTTAAAAAAATAAAAAACTTACAATGAACTGTTCCAAATTATTATGCACAGTAAGTTTCAAAACACTTTATAGGTTGTAAAGAACTGAAAATTGTAATTTGTTGTGTTTGCAGCATATTCAATGAAATCAAAAGCTATTTCAATCAAACTTTTAACAACATTTTAACTTTTTAAACATTTTAACAGGTCACGGCACATTTTGACATAGGACCCCTTATTTGATAGCAGCTTCACAAGTCTTGCATCCATTGAACTTGAGTTCAATGAGCCTCCCAGAGCTGCTGTTTGGATGTAAACTGACTCCCACTTTCATAGATCTTTTGCTTGAGGATGCTCCAAAGGTTCTCAATAGGATTGAGGTCAGGGGAGGATGGAGGCCACACCATGACTTTCTCTCCTCTTATCCCCATTGCAGCCATTGATGCAGAGGTATTCTTTGCCGCATGAGATGGAGCATTGTCATGCATGAAGATGATTTTATTACGGAAGGCATAGTTCTTCCTCCTGTACCAGGGAAGAAAGTGGTCAGTCAGAAACTCCACATACTTTGCAGAGGTCATCTTTACACCTTCGGGGACCCTAAAGGGACTGACCAGCTCTCTTCCCATGATTTCGGCCCAAAACATGACTCTACCACCTCCTTGCTGACGTCGTAACCTTGTTGGAACACAGTGGCCGTCCGCCAACCACCCTATACTCCATCCATCTGGACCATGCAGGGTGGCACAGCACACATCAGTGAACAGGACTGTTTGAAAATTAGTCTTCATGTATTTCCCTGCCCAATGCAGCCGTTTCTGCTTGTGAGCATTGGTTAGTGTTGGCCGAATAGAAGGTTTATGCACATTGGCAAGACTCCAGAGGCGCCAGCAGCTTCAAATATCTGTTTGCTGCTATGTAATGGCATTTTAGCAGCTGCTCTCTTGATCCGATGCATGGATCTGGCAGAAATCTTCCTCAATGTGCCTTTATCTGCATGAACCCGTCTCAGCCACAAATCGCTTAATAGTGCGATGATCACGCTTAAGTTTTCGTGAAATTTCTAATGTTTTCATACCTCGTCCAAGGCATTTAACTATTTCACTTTTCGGCAGCAGAGAGATCCTTTTTCTTCCTCATATGGGTTGCTAACTGTTGTCTGCTTAATAATGTGGAACGTCCTTCTTAAGTAGTTTATCCTTTAATTGGGCACACCAGGTAAACGAATTATCACAGGTGTCTAAAATTTGTTTCAGTGATCCAAAGAACCCTGAGACACAATGCCATCCATGAGTTTAATTGAAAACCAAAAAATCGAATCTTTGTGACACTTAAATGGAATTTGCATAATAATTTGGAACAGGGTATACACAAATTACATAAAGTAGAGGACAGCCGAAACAGAATGGAAAAAGTGGGCACTGAGCAGTAGGGCAGAAAAGAAATGAAGCTTAAGAAAAAAAATAGAAAGCTGCATGAATCAGGATCAAAATATAAACAAAAAGCGCATGACAGACATAAGACAAGAACTGACTGGGGTAGATATAAGACAGGGTGTGATAATAGTAAAGTTATTATAGTTAGTTTTTTTTAACATAGTTTTCACCAATTCCTCTGGACAGCTCAACATGCTTACAGGAGAACACTAACTGCTAATTCTGCTATGTCAGCTGAAGGGGAGCACCCTACTCTTAGACTCCAGCCACGCAAAATATTAGACCATTAGCTCTGTCGGTCTAAAAAAAACTGTGCAAATGGATGTTTTATCATGAAGTAACAGAATCTCATGTTGTGGATGGGGAGTGTTATGACCTGAGGATAAAAGCTTCTCTTGAGTCTCTCAGTTCAGCCACAACGCTGTGGAATTGTCTGGCCAGATGCAGGGGTGGAAGAAGTCCATAATAATACAAATTACTCTGGTCTTAGAGTGTCTGATATAGATGTTCTACAGGGCAGAACAGATCTGGTGCAGCGTTCTGTTGCTCTGATCACCCTCTGCAGGGGGTTGCAATCTTGGACAGAGCAGCTCCCAAACCAAGAAGTGATGCTCATGCTCAGGATGCTCTCGACAGCAGCTGCATAAAAGGTTTTTAGGATTACAAGAGAGACCCAAGGCATCCTCTTTGTGGTGCCTTGCCCACCCAAGTCACATTATTATTGAATTACACACATTGCTGATCTAAACACACACACACATACACACACACACAATTTTATACTGATTGTTTGACAAGAATCCATAATGATGGTGTACATTTCCAGGCAAACACACACACACACACACACACACATACACAAACACACACACACACACACACAGCTGAGGAGTGAAAACAGTTCGGTGACCTTTCCACCACTGCGTTGTTTACAAAGCAAAGCTGCACTGCAGATGGTGCAAGCTGTTTATTAGCCCAAAGACATAACCACACACATACACACACACAGATACCACACACACACACACACACACACACACACACACACACACAAACTCACACGCATCACTCCTACCACAAACTACACACCACTTAAGCTTCTCACTGCACAAATAAACAAGAAGCTTCATGAAAACAAATACAGAAGCACATACACACACTGTCATGCACACACACACACACACACACTGAGCAAAAGTGCCTCACCAAATGGACCTGATATATAATTTCCGCACAAATTAAACACAGGCACGGTCAGAAGACATAACTGTGGGACCCCAAGTCAGTTAGTCCGTTCAGCCCCTTTTTACACACACACACACACACACACACACACACACACACACACACACACACACACACACACACACACACACACA